>CM042406.1:8641816-8856816 GCA_023634145.1 Thymallus thymallus
ATGGAGCTCATGAGCTAAGCCTCTCTGAGCTGTATCTGTCCGAGCAGTGTGTGCGTGTGTGTGTGTGTTTAAATTATGTACACTACCGTTCAAAAGTTTGGGGTCACTTAGAAATGTCCTTGTTTTTGAAAGAAAAGCAAATATTTTGTCAATTTAAAATAACATCAAATTGAACAGAAATACATTGTAGACATTGTTAATGTTGTAAATGACTATTGTAGCTGGAAACGGCTGATTTCTAATGGAATATCTACATAGGCGTACAGAGGCCCATTATCAGCAACCATCACTCCTGTGTGCCAATGGCACATTGTGTTAGCTAATCCAAGTTTATTATTTTAAAAGGCTAATTAGAAAACTATTTTGCAATTATGTTAGCAAGCAATAAAACTGGTCTTCTTTAGACTAGTTGAGTATCTGGAGCATCAGCCTTTGTGGGTTCGATTACAGGCTCATAATTGCCAGAAACAAATAACTTTCTTCTGAAACTCATTAGTCTATTCTTGTTCTGAGAAATGAAGGCTATTCCATGCAAGAAATTGCCAAGAAACTGAAGATCTCGTACAACGCTGTGTACTACTCCCTTCACAGAACAGCGCAAACTGGCTCTAACCAGAATAGAAAGAGGAGTGGGAGGCCCCGGTGCACAACTGAGCAAGAGGATAAGTACATTAGTGTCTAATTTGAGAAACAGACTCCTCACAAGTCCTCAACTGGCAGTTTCATTAAATAGTACCCGCAAAATACACACAACAGTTGTTCCACGTTATAAGTGTTAGAGATATTATTGTGTCAATATTTATCTTTAGAAATGTGCTATGACATAGCTAATGAATATATAGCACAACTTTGGATTTTGCTCCTGTCTCATAGTTAGACCAGTGGTCACCAACCTTTTCTGAGTCAAGATCACTTTGTGAGTGAAAATGCAGGATGAGATCTACTGCTCAGATTTTTTTTTTAAACATGACTTTACAAACATAAGCCTATGCAACGTTAACCAATTAAAAACACTTCTGTAGCAATGAGGTTTGTTCAGTAGGCTATAGGCCCAATAAATTATCAGTGCATATTGAAAATGCTTGAATTGCCCTGCCAATGCTGTTCTTCTCAAACCATTTCGAAAGTGTAGGTATATGATCACACTGGTAATAGATAATCTTAACTTTATTTCTTGAACTGCATTGTTGGTTAAGGACTTGTAAGTAATGCATTTCACGGTAAGGTCTCCACCTGTTGTATTTGGCGCATGTGACAAATAACATTTGATTTGTTGTATTACTGTTGTATTACTGAGTAAGCATAATCATATCCATTGTTTTTACTTGACTGATGGTCAGTCTGAGGGGAGTGAGGCTGCCTCTCACCCGACTCACCTTCCCTCCTCTCTCCCTCCCTTCACTGAGAAAAGGGGACACAGTCTTCCAGGTGATGGCGAAACTTTGTCACACTGCATTATTTCTGCCTAATTTCTGCCTAATGCAGCAATTAGCCATTTGGAAGTTTTGATGGACTTCTCTTCTTCAGTGCAAGTTCAAAAATGATTGCTGTCCTTGTTATGAAATGATACATTTTATCCTGTAAAACTGACCATATATACTGATTGTTTCAAGCAAAACTACCAAAACTATCGCTGATGGTGAACCTGAACCATCTAAATAAGCTAAGCTAAAGACCATTGGACTAAACACCTCCCTCTGCAAGGGGATCCTGGACTTCCTGACGGACCCCTCAGGTGCGTGCTTAGTCCCCTCCTGTACTCCCTGTTCACCCACGACTGCGTGGCCAATCACAACTCCAACACCATCATTAAGTTTGCTGACGGCATAACAGTGGTAGGCCTGATCACCGACAACGATGATACAGCCTATAGGGAGGAGGTCAGAGACCTGGCAGTGTGGTGCCAGAACAACAACCTCTCCCTCAACGTGAGAAAGACAAAGGAGCTGATCGTGGACTACAGTAAAAGGAGGGCTGAACACGCCCCCATTCACATCGACAGGGCTGTAGTGGAGCGGGTCTAGAGTTCCTTGGTGTCCACATCACCAACAAACTATCATGGTCCAAGGGCACGACAACACCTTTCCCCCACAGGAGACTGAAAAGATTTGGCATGGGTCTCCAGATCCTCAAAAAATTCTACAGCTGCACCATCAAAAGCACCCTGACCAGTTGCATCATCGCCTGGTATGGCAACTGCTCGGCCTCCGACCATAAGGCTCTACAGAGGGTAGTGCGTACATCCCAGTACTTCATTGGGGCCAAACTTCCTGCCATCCAGGACCTATATACTAGGCGGTGTCAGAGGCCCAAAAATGGTCAAAGACTCCAGTCACCCTAGTCATAAACTGTTCTCTCTGCTACCGCACAGCAAGCGGTACCGGAGCACCTAGTATAGGTCCAATAGGCTCCTTAACAGCTTCTACCCCCAAGCCTTAAGACTGCTGAACAATTAATCAAATGGCCACCTGGACTATTTACATTGATATTGCCTGGGGTTGTTTGGCATGTAAAATTGCTTGTAGATCAGTGACTGTCAACATACTTACATGTTTAGTTTGACACTGAAGGAGAGGACGCAGTTGTCACGAAAGATGAGAGGTATGTTCAGAACGTAGGAAGAAAGTTATTTGGCTTGCTAGACTTTAGTGTTATACATCCGACCAACCTCCCTCCTATTGTTGGCCTAAGTAACCTTCTGTCTTATGTAATACCAAACATAAGATATCATAATAATTTGAGTGTCACAGATTTACATTTACTACTAGGTTACGTCTTGTCTTTGAGGCCAAGTTGGATAATCACAAACTGATACAGAGCGTATAACCCAAAGTGGTAGTGGATTGAGGTCATTCCAGGACAGACAGTATTTGAGATATTTTACTGGGTTGCTGCACTGTTAAAATAGAACAACTAATTGTGTAGTAAAACCATGAAGAATTGTGCACCTAAGCTGAGATCTGGTCTTTGGAGGGTAAACCCAATTAATGTGTTACGATACACTGAATGTATTTCAAAACAGAAAGGAAGTACTCTGAAACACCCAAAGTGGTTCTTCAATAATCTGAATAGTTATTACTTTTTGCTGTTTCAGTGCATGTAAGACACAACAATTATGTTTTGGCAGACTGTGGTTTTAAATTGCAAATGGTATATATACTGAACAAGGAGGGAGTGTGCAATTGGCATACTGACTGCAGGAATGTCCACCAGAGCTGTTTCCAGAGAATTTTATGTTAATTTCTCTACCATAAGCCGCTTCCAACATTTTTTTAGAGAATTTGTCAGTACATCCAACCGGCCTCACATGCACAGACCACATTTAACCACGCCAGCCCAGGACCACGACATCCGGCTAAGACCAGCGGGATCATCTAAGACCAGCCAACCGGACTGCTGATGAAACTGGGGTTTGCACAATCGTAGAATGTCTGCACAAACTGTCAGAAACCGTCTCAGGGAAGCTCACCTGCGTGCTCATCATCCTCACCAGGGTCTTGACCTGACTGCAGTTTGGCGTCGTAACAGACTTCAGTGGGCAAATGATCACCTTCGATGGCCACTGGATGATAGCACGGCAGACAGCGTGTATGGCGTAGTGTGGGCGTGCGGTTTGCTGATGTAAACGTTGTGAACAGAGTGCCCCATAGTGGCGTCGGGGTTATGGTATGGGTAGGCATAAGCTATGGACAACGAACACAATTGCATTTTATCAATGGCAATTTGAATGGCCTGAGATACCGTGATGAGATCCTGAGGCCCATTGTCGTGCCATTCATCCCCTGCCATCACCTCATGTTTCAGCATGATAATGCACGGCCCCATATCCCAAGGATCTGTACACAATTCCTAGAAGCTGTCCCCATTCTTCCATGGCCTGCATAATCACCAGACATGTCACCCATTGAGCATGTTTGGGATGCTCTGGATAGACGTGTACTACAGAGTGTTCCAGTTCCTGTCAATATTCAGCAACTTCGCACAGCCAGTGGAGTGGGACAACGTTCCACAGGCCACAATAAACAGCCTGATCAACTCTATGCAAAAGAGACGTGTCACTCTGCATAAGGCAAATGGTGGTCACAGAATGTTGGAGCATTTGCCAAGTTATTTGATATGTGATTTCGCCATGAAGGACCTCCAGTCCCCCTCTATATCAATCACTGATTGCATTGGTCTAATCGAGAGGCTTAAAGACAGTTTCAGTACACTCAGCACTAGAACACTGTTTTTATTCAACACTTTTAGAAATCATGAAACACGGTTCACCATTTTGACTCGCACTCTCTCCCTCCCTCCGCTGAAACATGACCATTGGGGCAGGTAGCACTGCCCCGGTCAACTGTAAGTGCTGTCATTGTGAAGTGGAAACGTCTAGGAGCAACAACGGCTCAGCCGCGAAGTGGTAGGCCACACAAGCTCACAGAATGGGACTGCCAAGTGCTGAAGTGCGTAGCGCGTAAACATCGCCTGTCCTCAGTTTTTTTATGGTTGAGGCTAGGCCCCTTAGTTCCAGTGAAGGTAAATCTTAAGGCTACAGTATACAATAACATTCTAGATGATTCTGTGCTTCCAACTTTGTGGCAGCAGTTTGGGGAAGGCATTGTGGGCATTGTTATGTTTAAACAGGAAGGGGCCTTCCCCAAACTTGGAAGGCTTGGAAGGCTTTGTGCACGGGGTCCATACAGAAATGGTTTGTCGAGACCGGTGTGGAAGAACTTGACTGGCCTGCACAGAGCCCTGACCTCAACCCCATCGAACACCTTTGGAAGGAATTGGAAGGCCGACTGCGAGCCAGGCCTAATCACCCATTATCAGTGCCCAAACTAATGCTCTTGTGGCTGAATGGAAGCAAGTCCCTGCAGCAATGTTCCAACATCTATCTCTTTGCAAGTTACGGGCTAGTCTATCATCCAAATGTCTCCTCCTGTTCCGAAATTTGTTGATCTGTAAAATCCCTCACTAAAAGATGGTGTTTTTCAGTCTATCCTAATACACCTGTTATTACACATGTTACAATTCATAACAACTCATCATTGTGTGTGTGTGTATGTTTGTACACGTGTGTGTGTGTGTGTGTGTTTGTGTGTGTGTGTGTGTGTGTGTGTAGAGGAGGTCGACATCTGGATGCTGGACGGTGATGTCGTTTCTCAGACCCAGGACTCCCTAAACCGTGCCTCCCGTCCCAACCACCTGGACTTCCTCAGGATCACGCCCCCAGAGGATGACATCATCGGAGATACCCCCTACTATCCTCAACTGGAGTGCACGGTAAGAGCTGGTGCACCCACACAGTGAGCTAACAGCAATACATAATGCTTAGGGTTATGTGACCTGACCAGAAAAACTGGCCAAGGTGTAACTGGGGCCTAGAGTTTTGCCTGGTCAGGTGGGTCACATGGTCAGGAACACCTCTGTGCCCTAATTGATACTGTATAAAGACAACTACAAAGTAGCATTAGTCATCCTCCATTACGTATCCGTTTTCAGAGCAGTGTAGCATGAGAGTGCTGTTCCCTCAGGGCTCCAGGCCAACGAGTACTCCACTCTACGGAAGCGCTAAACCACCTGATCATGAATTCCTCCAGTTACATTAACATTAAGAGATCTGGGATGTGGTGCTGTGGACCGTGGTGGTTCAGAGCCCAGGACTGACTCGAGCTACTCTACTAACACCTCCATCTAGGTGCAGTGTTTTCACTCTGTACTGAAGCCAAACAAACAGAGGCAGGAGCCAACTCCTGTTTCTGAAGCGTGAGGCAGGAGATTATGTAGTACTACGCAGTGTTATGTATATTATGTGTATTATCTTATTATATTATGTTTTTAATGTATTTTATTTGCTGTGTTTTGTTTCCTGTTTGGACCCCAGGAAGAGTAGCCTCAGCCTTAGCTGCGGCTAGTTGGGGATCCCAATAAATGCTGTAGTATTTCAGTTTTTTATTTAATGTCCAAACAAATGGTTTCGCTTTGTCATTATGGAGTATTGTGTGTAGATTGATGAGGGAAAAAAACAATTTTATAAATTTTAGAATAAGGCTGTAACGTAACAAAATGTGGAAAAAGTGAAGGGGTCTGAATACTTTCCGAATGCACTGTATATGTAAATATTGTCCAAAAATAAGAATTTGAAAGGCTAATAAGGCTGGTGGAACCGTTCATAGACGGTTCTAGGAAGAACATTCCAACGATAAAATGGTTCTCGGTAGAACCCTTCATAGAGGGTTCTAGGAAGAACCTTTAGATGATTAAATGGTTCTTGGTAGAAGCCTTCATAGAGGTTTCTAGGCAGAACCCTTCATAGAGAGTTCTAGGTAGAACCATATACAGGGGGTTCTATGAAGAACCCCACATAGGGTTCCCTATATGCTTCTATTTAGCTACTTTTTTTCTGAGTGTACTAGTGTTGTCAAGTTTCAATGTTTTACCTAGGATGATACATATACTATTACCATGGTGACTCGGTATCACACTGTCATCAAATTACACTAAATTTACTTAACACATCACACTTGCCTAGCAAATCTATTATTTTTGGGTAAAGTGTCAAGAGAAGTTCATATAAGTTGTAACAACTAAACAAATGTCATGATACGATATTTTAACGATGCTTAGGTGCTGATACGATATGTATTGTGATTCGATACTGTGCTAAAAACACTAGTAGTCAGTGTGAGATTTAAAGAAGAACTTCCTTACTGTCTTATGATCACTCTAACTCAGCTCCCCTCAGCCCTTCAGTACAGGATAAGTCCTGCTGAGGCCTGGCTATGTGGCTAGCTGATGGATTTACTACACTGAGTAAATTAAACACCAATCCTATTACATAATGGGCCTTGCTCCAGGCTTGACAACCCCTGACTGGATTAGTTTTAAACCCCAGAAGATCAGGGATTAACCCCTACAAACACTCTTACAGAAGTACAATAGTAGTAGTATTTTCTAATATATTCTAAATATGATTATCTAATATATTATTAATGTTTACAGAGCTGTGTTATTTTATTTTATTTATTTAACCTTTATTTAACTAAGCAAGTCAGTTAAGAACAAATTCTTTTTGGGCAAACCTGCGGGGATTAAATATACAAATAAATACAAATAAATTAAATATAAATATAGGACCAAACACATATCAAGGCAAGAGAGACAAAACAACACTACCAAAAGAGATACCTAAGACAACAACATAGCAAGGCAGTAACACATGACAACACAGCATGGTAGCAACGTAACATGACAACAATATGGTAGCAACACAACATGGTGGCCACACAAAACATGGTACAAATGTTATTGGGCACAGACAACAGCACAAAGGGCAAGAAGGTAGAGATGACAATACATCACGCAAAGCAGCCATAACTGTTGCAGCTCGTTCCAGTCGCTAGCTGCAGCGAAATGAAAAGACGAGCAACCTTTTATTAATGTCATGTTTTTGTCTTTGAACACAAACTGCATGTCTGGTTTGGTATGGGGCTCTAAATCCCATTGACAACCATTGGTAATTCTTAATATTTCTATGTCTGAAGGAATGCATTGAGGAGTGAACATTTGCTGCCAAGGCCAACTATGGCCTTAGTAGGGCTTTGAATACTACCTGAAAGTTAAATGAACAAGTATCCCTAATTTCACAAAGTACTTTTCAGGCATCTGTGCTCTGTTTTGTGCTAAAATCTGTTAAGTGGTAATGCACATTGTGTTCAAATAAAAGGAGCATGGTTAAGCAATAAGGCCCGAGGGGGTGTGGTATATGGCCAATATACCATGGCTAAGGGCTGTTCTCCGGCACGACGCATCGTGGAGTGCCTGGTATTGGCCATATACCACAAACCCCTGAGGAGCCTAATTGCTATTATAAACTGGTTACTAACGTAATTAGAGCAGTAACAAATGTTTTGTCATACCCATGGAATACGGTCTCATATACCACGGCTGTCAGCCAGTCAGCATTCAGGGTTGGAACCACCCAGCTTATAACACTAGATAGATTGTTAATCCCATTGTACATCTTTGAAGCAGCAGGTTTTGTAGGCTATACATATTGTAATCTTACTTGTCTGTGTAAACTCACTGTACTAGAAAACTTTTGTGATGATATGCAGTTTATGATTAAGTGTCAAGAAAAATCTTATCTAACGATATTCACACTCTGAGATGAGGGAATCAATACCTATTTTCCTCTCACCAAACTGTAGCAGTGTTAGCTACTGACGACACAAGATTGCAGTGTTGGTGTGCTGGTCAGGGTTGGGCAGCAGCAGACTGACTAACCACTACAGCTTAAGCCCTATGCTGTAATAGTACAGAGAGCAAAGAGCAGAGTAACACTGGGCTGGTCTCCCCAGTGGTCCACCTGACTACCAGGAGATTAGCTAGCTAACTAGCTAGCAGCCCCACTCTTTCACTGCACTAAGAGAGCACAGCGCTAAGCAACAGAGAGCTCCAGCTATCCATGGCTGCCATTTTGCAGAAGTAAGAAGGAGTAACCAGAAACCTGTGCTGCCTGCCACCACAGTTCCCTCCCAGATAGCGCAGGGGAGGGTGGGGGGAGGCGGGGCCAGACCGGATAGACCAGTGTGCTGCATTCTTTTCCAACCTGGAGGCTTTTCTCAGGAGCACAGATATCTTCTGTACACATACACACACACAGGGAGAAAGTGGAAATAACCATGCCAGGAGGGCAACTCTGACAGTAGCTCTGACTCAGGTCTCTGTACCTACACATACGGTAGAAGTGGAACCTTCCAAACCAAACCTTCCGGACCAAATTCAAATTCCTGAGAAACTGAGAATTCTTTCTTCATGCATTCCCAGGGGGATTATTCCAGGACATGCTTCCTGCCTCTGAACAGTTTGACTTGACCGGGCACGTCATTGGAATTCTGCTCTACAACACTGGAAGTTCTGGAACACTGGAAAATGTGTCTGTGACATTTAACGTACAGTAGAGGCTGTTTGTGATTGAAGAAAGTTTTCTATTCACAGCACAGCAGGGTTTTGTGTTGCCAAACAGGATTACAGGATAGCAGGGGTTATAGCTGGACGCCTCCTGGAGAGGGTAAGAAGAGCTAGGGGATTTGTCCTCACAAAGGCCTTTTGTTCACTGGAACCAGTAGAAGTGGAACACAGCTTGGCAGGTTGGAGTGCTGGAGGTGTAGAGATGAGCCTTTTGTGACACTCTGAATGGACACACTGTGCTGGGGTAGCCTCTCTACCTGGCTGGCTAGGAGTTACATTTTAGTAATTTAGAAGACACTTATCCAGAGTAACTTACAGGCGCAAATAGGTTTAAATGCCTTGTCAAGGGGAAAATTGACAGATTTTTCACCTAGTCGGCTAAGGGAATTGAACCAGCAACCTTTTGGTTACTGGCCCAACGCTCTTAGCGCTAAGCTACCTGCCGCCCAGAGTTCACTGCTCTAAGTACAGACAACCTGGTTCAAATCCAGACAGTATCACAACTGGCCGTGATTGGGAGTCCCATAGGGCGACACACAATTGGCCCAGCGTCGTCCAGGTTTGGCCGGTGTAGGCCGTCATTGTAAATTTTGTTTTTAACTAACTGGCCTAGTTAAGTAAAGGTTAAATAAAATTTTAAAAAATTTAATAATTTTAAAGTACATGCTACAGTGCAGTTAAGAGCTCTGTGAAAATGGACAGTGTAAGTAATAGCTCTGAGGGTCAGGGGAAGCAGAAACCCAATTTGGTCCGCAATAAGATCTCCACTATGTTTACACGTGGGGACAAGACTGAGCCTCAGAGGCTGTCGGGAGAGACTGCGGTGCTGACGGCTTTCAAGACCCTGTCTGATGAAGAGAACTATCACACAGAGGTCAATGATCAAAGTGCCCTGGATGTGAGGGGTATGAGTATGGTACTTCATAAAAGAGAGGCCACCTTCCTTTATACTGAGGACAGGATTGAATCATGGGAGAATGAGTCCTGTAGGAAGAGGAGCTTTGTGACCTCTCCTCCTAACCCAGTCCAGGTGTCTGTGTCCACGGCCGACCCAGGTCTGGTCCAGGTCACTATGGTGGAGATCTGTAGCGACACAGAGATGGAAGATGAGGAGGGGATCAGCAGCCTCAGCCAATCGGACAAGCATGCCGCCCCTGTAATGTCCTTCCCAACTGACGATGACCAGTGGACAGTGGCAGTGGGTGATGATAACAAGGGTCAGCTGCCACCCGCTAGCCCAGTGAGAGGTGCCATTGAGACAGACTTAAAGCTGCCTGTGTTTAAGCAACATAGTCTTGTGGAGAGATCCCTCAAAGACACCTCTGTTCTGTACTCTGCAAGGTTTAGGGCCAGATCTAACAGTGGGACAGATCTTGGACTGCTCTCCTCCATCTCCAAACCACAAGTGCCTGGAGATGGCTGCAGCACCAACCTCTACACTGATCCCAGGCCTGTGGAGGTGGGTGTGGATGCAGTAGCCATTGGTGCCAAGGGGTCCAGCCATCATCACCACAAAGTAGCCAAAGGCGTCAGCATCAGCCAGGAGGTATTGAGCCTTTCTGACTTGTGCGCTGGAGACAACTCTGCAGTGGCTTCACCTCTTAACCTGTCTCTCACCTCTGAACCCCAGACATCAGAGGCAGCAAACGACACTGCCTTGCAGCCAGGACAGCCAGAGGACCAAGATTCTGGACAGAGAAAGGAGATGTTGGGAGAAAACACTGGAACTGATGAGCATAGAGATCATGTCCCCTGCCTGGACTCCCCCTCCACCCTCTCTGAGTCAAGGCCACCTGAAGCAGCAGAGACATCTTCCCCCAGCCTGGAGAAGCAGCCTGACAATGAAGTGACAAAAGGTATTTTAGGGACTGGCCTGGCCGTGTTGCTTCTTCCTGGAGAGTCCCCAACTGACAACCAGCCAAGTGCCATTCCTGTCTCTGTCTCGCTCAGGGGCCAAGGCAACATGCCTGCCACAAGGAGTCTCGACACAGACTCACCCTACTCCTCCCCCTCCAGGGGCACAGCCTCCTCCCAGGCCCCCTCCTTCCAGCTGCCTGCCCTGTTCAGTGGACTGCGGGTTCTGAAGAAAGGGGCTGTGGGGGAGGAGAGGGAGACAGTGTCTGAGATCAAACAGAGAGACGCTGACCTGGCCCTTCTGAACCTGAAGAAGACCGTCAACAAAGCCAATAGCCTCCCTGAGCAGATCACCTCCAGTAGCAGCACTCCCAAGAAAGGTCCTGAACCCAAACCTGTGTCTGAGACCAAGAGTAATCTCCTGGAACAGCTCAACCAGCTGCTCAACCTAGATGGGACCAAGGCCGAGGACAAGCCGGAACCATTGCTAGAGCTCAGAGACAGGGAGCCTGAGAGGGGTGAGGAAGGGGCGACAGACAAGGGTCCAGAAGCCATCCCAACCACCCCACTAGCAGACAGCAGAAAATCCTCAGACAAAACATTCGACACCTTTAAGAGTCTTTTCAGCTCCAAACCTGCTAAAAGGGATACAGCGGAGCCTGTGGATTTAGAGGCTGTCAAGAAAAAAATCAAAAGTGAGAAGGATCTGCTGAAATCCATCTTTGAGAGAACCTCCAAGTTTCCCAGCTTCGAGCAAAAAGGTCCAGCGGAGTCTAAAGTATGTACTGTTTGTGTGTAGATCAAGGGTTTATTCTTTCTGTATTTTATAGAACCCTATTTATTGTTTGTTTTTCTAAATGTAGAGCCATTTGAAGTCAGGACAGGACAGTAGCGTTTTCGTTTTGGTCATGATCTTGATTTGAGATGGTTTCATGTCTTATCACATGTGGACTTTTCAGTCAGATTGCAGATAGTCTCATCCTGGGCACCAACTGTGCAGTAAGTCTGTATGTTCTGTGTTAATTGAGGTATGATCTGCTGTCTTTCCTCCCAGTCTGAGGTCACCTCCCCTACAGACAGTGAGGACCGGACCCCCGGGCGGCTCCAGGCCATCTGGCCCCCGCCCAAGCCCAAGGATGAGGACGAGAAGGTGGGGCTCAGGTACACCGAGGCAGGTAAGGAACAGCGCCATCCTGGAGCTCTCCACTTACTCTACACCGCATCTAAAGTAGCAAAAAATGTCCTGTTAAGAAATGCCTGTATGCCGTTGTCTGCCTTAACTAATTCTCACAAGACAAAATAGGCTTAACCAAAATAAACTGACTGCCTCCACCCTGTTTTATCCAGGGCAGGCGCTCTCCTTACTTAATCTGTCTAGTTAGTCTAATTGAGAGGCGACACAAACATGTAGTGCAGCCCTGCTGGTATCTACAGAGCCAGCGAAACCCAGTGACAGTTTGGGGATAGGATGGGGCTGGACAGCCTGCCATTCTCTCAGCCTGGCTGTCCTTTGTCTCTCTTTGAAGCAGAATACTTGGAATGCTGATCAAAACAACAAAGAACATGTTTACGTGCAACACACACCATTACCATAAACCATTACCATTAACTCTCGTGCTTTCACTCTCTTGGAATATTAGCCTTGAAACAACATTGTTGGTTTGTTCAAATTGCTTGTGTAACCCTAATTATTTTTCCTAATTATCTATAATTTACCCCGAAGGGCCCGATGATAGTCTCGTTACAATCAAGTTCTTTTCTGTTGTTTCTGTAGCAGCAACACAAACTTTAGTGACACAACAGGCTACATCTTCACTTATCTTATTCATTTCTCCACACGTGCAGGTGAGTCTGGGAAGTGTATTTTCAGAATAAGAGTCCAAACATAAGATATGTGTGGCAATGCTATAATAAAAGTCTCATATACACATGACATATTTCTGATTTATATACTGAACAAAAATATTAACGCAACATGCAACAATTTCAAAGGTGTTTGAGTTACAGCTCATATAAGGAAATCTGTCAATTTAAATAAATAAATTAAGCCCTAATCTATGGATTTTACATGACTGGTAATACAGATAGATAAAAAATTAAAAATAGGGGTGTGGATCAGAATACCAGTCCGTATCTAGTGTGACCACCATTTGCCTCATGCAACATGACACATCTTCTTCTCATAGAGTTGATCAGGCTGTTGATTGTGGCCTGTGGAATGTTGTCCCACTCCTCTTCAATGGCTGTGCGAAGTTGCTGAATATTGACAGGAACTGGAACACGCTGTCGTACACGTCGATCCAGAGCATCCCTAACATGCTCAATGGGTGACATGTCTGGTGAGTATGCATGGAGGCCATGGAATAACTGGGACATTTTCAGCTTCCAGAAATTCTGTACATATCCTTGCGACATGGGCCGTACATTATCATGCTGAAACATGAGGTGATGGCAGGGGATGAATGGATCTCTGTGCATTCAAATTGCCACTGATAAAATGCAATTGTGTTCGTTGTCCGTAGTTTATACCTGCCCATGCCATAACCCATTACCCAACTGGCCTGGTGGCTAGTCTCAGACGATCCCGCAGGTGAAGATGTGGAGGTCCTGGACTGGTGTTGTTACACGTAGTCTGCGCTTGTGAGGCCAGTTGGATGTACTGCCAAATTCTCTAAAACGACGTTGGTAGAAATGTATATTAAATTCTCTGGCAACAGCTCTGGTGGACATTCTTGCAGTCAGCGTTCCGATTTTGCACTCCCTCTGTGGCATTTTAGAGTGGGCTTTTATTGTCCCCAGTACAAGGTGCACCTGTGTAATGATCATGTTGTTTAATCAGCTTCTTGATATGCCACACCTGTCAGGTGGATTGATTATCTTGGCAAAGGAGAAATGCTTCCTAACAGGGATGTAAGGACATTCAGCCAACTTGATACAACTGTGGGAAGCACTGGAGTCAACATGGGCCAGCATCCCTGTGGAACACTTTCGACATCTTGTAAAGTCCATGCCCTGACGAACTGAGGCTGTTCAGAGGGCAAAAAGGGGTGTGCGACTCAATATTAGGAAGGTGTTCTTAATGTTTTGTACTCTCAGTGTATGTTTGCCTTATAGACAATATATTACTATAGTTTACTGTGGGATGACCAGGCAACATAAATAAAGCAGTCTTTGAAAATGCAAAATCTTTCACAGTACCAGCAAGGACATTAAAAACAGGTTGGTTTAGTTTCCTAAACAGGCTATTTTACTGGCAGAGCTGTAACTGATCCACCCTACAGTAACTGTTGTCAGGTGTTACTATTGTCTTAAAAATAGATGTATGTCCTTTATAGTTCTTCAAGTGATCCGACGAGACAAAGGCGTCTCTTTTGTCCCTCAACATCAGCCTAGCATAATATGGGAGAAGAGAGGATCATGTTTCACTGCCATATTAGTTATCCCTGCAATCACAGGTTAATCTTGTGTGCATTTCACTATTGTACTATTTAATGTATGATCACAGAGTAAATCATCTCATGAATTGCCAGTAAAGTTTGTTGCTATTGAAAGTGTCGTCTCTACCGCACATTGAAATAAAAAAATAAAAAGATAAAAAGATACACGTCAAAATAACACTAATTGACACGTCAAATAGTGTTATTTGACACGTCAATTAGTGTTATTTCACGTGTACCTTTTTTGACACACAAAGACCCAAACGGCGTTCCATAGAAAAGAGCCCAGACACTTACTGTAAGACACCATAATGTCATTCATATTTCTACATAAATACAATTGCACAACATAAGACCACAAATGTCACATTAGTTTGAAGGTTTATTTCAATGTGCGCTAGAGATGACACTTTCAATAGCCTTCCATACTTTTCCCTTCCAGAGCACCAGGCTGCCCTCTTGCAGCTGAAGAGAGAATGCAAAGAGGAGGTGGAGAAAGTACATGTAAGTTAATCTCCTTGTTTAAAACAGTTCACTACATATCATTCCTACAGATTTCAGTGCTGGGGTTTGTTTCAATCAAGAGAGAGAGGTCTGTAAATGCAGTCACCTCACCATGTGTGCCTGGTAACTGATAGTTAGTGAACCCAGGAAACTGCAGTTTTCTTCAGAGACACTAGATGTCACCAATCAACCACAGAGCTTGTCTCAATGTCCGATAGTTTGGTTAGAGACTTCTCTTCATCACCGTAGAACACTTAAAGCCTTTAGTTTCTATCTAAACATTATTGGCCTGATGGGCTTAGTCAAAAGTTTATGTCAAAGTGGGTCTGGTGTCGTCTTTTGACTCAAATGGTAATTTCAACCAAAGCATCTCAGTAATTGACACACTTCTGTGGCATAACGCGGTTGTCAGTCCCAAGGTTTTGTCAGCATAGAAATTATCAGATGTTTTTGACTGTGTTTGAATAATAGTGCTCACCTCCAGTAGGACAGACCACATTCACATTTGATATGAGGTCAGCATTGATTGGGGAAGCTGTGATGTCATTTCTCCATTATTTCTTGTAAGATCTAGTTTTGAGTTCACCCTATGCATTTAGCAGATTCGACTTTGTTGCTGAAGCACTATAATTCAGTGTTTGTTCAACAGAGCGACCAGTGCCAATGTGGTGCAATTGAAAGCAGTATTTCAAATAGCTTCTCACAGGTCTCAGAGGAGTAGTCAAATGTATTGGTTATGTTTTCTCCGTGTTCCAAGAACAGCCTGAGATTACTAAGAGTGCAAGTCAAAACATGCCAGATGATAGAGCAGACTGTTATTATAGACCTTATTTATTGAACAATTTCTTTGAAGAACAAGCTTATTGGAGTCTCTGGAAAGTGTGTCTGAAAATTACTATTATTAGAGCAGTGCTGATTCAGCAGATATAGGTCACTCCGTCTTCCTCTGTTGTCCCTGATCCCTTGCATTAGGCCATGATATTGACACTCATAAACATGTAGTTAAACCATGAGAAAGGATAGAGATGTGCCTAATACATTTTCCTAGATATATAGATAGATGGATGGATGGATGGATGGATGGATGGATGGATGGATGGATGGATGGATGGATGGATGGATGGATGGATGGATGGATGGATGGATGGATGGATGGATGGATGGATGGATGGATGGATGGATGGATGGATGGATGGATGGATAGATAGATAGATAGATAGATAGATAGATAGATAGATAGATAGATAGATAGATAGATAGATAGATACTTTATTGATCCCCCGGGGGGGAAATTTCATTGTCAAGCAGCTACAACAAAACACAGGGCAGGTGCAAAATGCCACAACGAAAGTACACAAAAGACAGATAGCTGACCACATGCTAACAGGGAACGTGTCAGATACATTGCAGAAGTATATCCTTTTCACCAAGTTTGGCTGGATTGTGTTGATGTTTGAAACTTCCAATCAACATCCAGCTTATTAGCTCTTCATTATGTTGTCAGTTATTGTACTTTTCATGTTGAACATTTTCCTCACATGCTCTCATTGAGTCACCCAGGGGTATTTTCGGAGCTGCACGGTATGTGATTCTGTTTCATATGGCTGAATGGGACATTTCTGACTGATCTCTGTGCTCCTGCTCCTCACAGGTAGACTTTGAGTTACAGATCTTCCAGGTGCGAGGGGAGCATGCTGTCTCAATGTCCCATCTGGAGGGAGTCATCAGCAGGATGCAGACAGACCGTCACCAGGCCTTCAGCCTGAGCCACGAGAAGGGCGAGATCCGTGAGGCCTGCGTGTCGACCGAGGACGACCTGCCTCCCAAAACTTTTCGTAATGTCTGCATCCAGACAGACAGGGAGACCTTCCTCAGGACGCCAGAGGGTGAAGCCAGCCGGCCTGATCTCGGCCCCAGTAAGAACGTGCCTAAGAAACTCAACCTGGACTCCATCAACCTGAGTCTGCATGGAGAAGCCTCAGGACTCCCCGCCCCACCTCCACCTCCCCCTCCCCCTCCCCCTCCTCCCCCTCCCCTCCCTGGCCAATCAAGACTGCCTCTGCCTCCACCTCCTCCTCCTCCGCCTCCGCCGTTACCTGGCAACATGGGGCCACCGCCCCAACCCCCCCTCCCAGGTTTTGGTGCTCCACCTCCCCCTCCCCCTCCCCCTCCTCCGGGGTTACCTGGAGCTGGCCCTCCCCTTCCTCCCCCTCCACCTGGGTGCGGCCCACCCCCTCCTCCTGGGGGTGGATTTGGGTTTGGGTTCGGCCAGGCAGCAGAGAAGGCCCCAAGGAAACCTGCGTTGGAACCTGCTACTCCCATGAAGCCTCTATACTGGACCAGGATACAGATCCAAGACAATAAGTATGTACTCCTTCTATAGCCTGTTCACAATAAGTGTGTACTCCTTCTATAGCCCATTCACAATAAGTATGTACTCCTTCTAAAGCCCATTCACAATAAGTATGTACTCCCTCTATAGCCCATTCACAATAAGTATGTACTCCTTCTAAAGCCTGTTCACAATAAGTATGTACTCCTTCTATAGCCCATTCACAATAAGTATGTACTCCTTCTATAGCCCATTCACAATAAGTATGTACTCCTTCTATAGCCCATTCACAATAAGTATGTACTCCTTCTGTAGCCCATTCACAATAAGTATGTACTCCTTCTATAGCCCATTCACAATAAGTATGTACTCCTTCTATAGCCCATTCACAATAAGTATGTACTCCTTCTAAAGCCTGTTCACAATAAGTATGTACTCCTTCTATAGCCCATTCACAATAAGTATGTACTCCTTCTATAGCCCATTCACAATAAGTATGTACTCCTTCTATAGCCCATTCACAATAAGTATGTACTCCTTCTAAAGCCTGTTCACAATAAGTATGTACTCCTTCTGTAGCCCATTCACAATAAGTATGTACTCCTTCTATAGTCTAAGCTTTGTTATCATCCCTGTCTCCCCAGTGTGTCACCAGTGTGTCACTTCCATCAGGTACAGAGACACTCTCATTCAGTATTTATTTTTATTTTTTTAAGCATCAGTAAAGCATCAGTAAAGCATCAGGCTGGGTTGACCTCCCCTGCACCAGTACTCTTGATGAGAACAGGTGCCCCCGTGAGATGCAGTGGATTATTCAGCTAATTTCCATTGGCTGTGGTTTCTACTGCTGCATACCAGGCTTCCAGCTTTATGACCTTGTATTTCTGTGGCTGGATTAGTAGAGGAAGTTGACTTGAGGTTCACACTCTCTGGTCCTGGCCAATGGTGGAAGGTTGAGTGGGCCACAGCGGTTTCATGTCTGCTATAAAGTTTACAGGAGAACAGAATTAAACAGGACTCTTAACTGTAACAAGTTTTTGGGCTAATGGACATTATGAGG
This sequence comes from Thymallus thymallus, assembly GCA_023634145.1. Taxonomy (NCBI): domain Eukaryota; kingdom Metazoa; phylum Chordata; class Actinopteri; order Salmoniformes; family Salmonidae; genus Thymallus; species Thymallus thymallus. The sequence goes on from CM042406.1 coordinate 8,659,965, forward strand.
GGAAATACAGTACACTTTGAAATAAGGCCAGGTCAACGAACAAATGTTAAGATACACACAATTTGACTGTGTATACAGAGCAGGCTTTATGAGGAACCTGTAATAGGGAAGGAATAGTTATCACTAGTGTTTCCCCTAGAATCTTTTTCTGCAGATGTGGCAGATTTAGCAGGGGACTAATGGGGTCTTCCTGTGCGGGGGGGGTTACATCTTCCTGGGGAATGCATCTATACATCTATGGTGCAACGCTGCTAAATGCATATAGGGAGATTGCATAAATGACATACAGTCATGTGAAAAAGTAAGTACACCCCCTGGAAAGTTTTTTACATATTTGAACAGATGGAAATGTAATCTTCACTTTAACACTATTGACAGATAAAGTTTACCCAATTTAACAAACCACACAAAAAAAAAAACTTTGAAAATGTTATGCAATTAAAATAAACAAAAATGCCTTTTCCTTATGGGGAAAAAGTTAGTACACCCCTACCTTTACCATCACATAAAATGGCTCAAATTAGAATTAGGTGTACCAAAACAAGTGCAAATGATTAGAAAACATTAGAGAGAAATTTAGGAAGGTCCAGCCTTCAATACAGATAAGAAAATTGGACTGGTTTGGTCTTAACCAACCTCTGCTCTCAAAAAAGAATATCAAGACACAACTGACTTTTGCCAGACAACACCTGGGTAAAGTCAGTTGTGTCTTGATATTATTTTTTGAGAGCAGAGGCTTCTTCCTTCCTGACCTCCCATGTAGGCCAAGTCTCTTTCTGACAGTGTACCCATGCACTTCGACATTGATTGTGGCAAGAGAGGCCTGTAGATCCATTGATGTTACCCTGGGGGGGTTCTTAGAGACTTCTATGAGCATCTTTCAGTCAGCTCTTGGGCTGACTTTGGTGGGACGACCTGTCCTAGTTAGTTTGCCAGTGGTCTGGAATTGTCGTTGGACAGTGGAATTATGTACTTTTAATTGCTTGGATTGGAATTATGTACTTCGAATTGATTGGAAATGGATTTGTAACCCCTCCCAGACTCATGGGCATCAATAATATTTCTTCTGAGGGCCTCGGGTAGGTCTTATGATCTTTGAATGATGTGTTACCACACACCCATATGGTTAAGACCAAACCAGACCAATTTTCTTATCTTTATGGCTTAAGAAGGCTTATCTCTCTAATGTTTTCTAATCATTTGCACTTGTTTTGGTACACCTAATTCTAATTTTAGCCGTTTTATGTGATGGTAAAGGTAGGGGTGTACTAACTTTTTCCCCATAAGGAAAAGGCATTTTTGTTTATTTTCAAAAAAAAATGCTTTTGTGTGATTTTTTTAATTGGGTAACCTTTATCTGTCAATAGCGTTGAAGTGAAGATTACATATCCATCTGTCCAAATACGTAACAAAAAAATGTGAACTTTACAGGGGGTGTACTTACTTTTTCACACGACTGTATAGAGGAACTACATACGGGTGAAATAAGTATTGAACACGTCCCCATTTTTCTCAGTAAATATATTTCCAAAGGTGCTATTGACATGAAATGTTCACCAGATGTTGGTAACAACCCAAGTAATCCATACATACAAAGAAACCAAAACAAATAAGTTCAGAAATTAAGTTATGTGTAATAATGTGAAATGACATAGGGAAAAAGTATTGAATACACTTACTGATATTTATTTAATACTTTGTACAAAAGCCTTTGTTGGTAATGACAGCTTCAAGACGCCTCCTGTATGGAGAAACTAGTCGCATGCATTGCTCTGGTGTGATTTTGGCCCATTCTTCCACAGAAACAGTCTTTAAAATCTTAAAGGTTCCATGGGCCTCTTCTATGAATCTTGATCTTCAGTTCTTTCCATAGATTTTCAATGGGATTTAAGTCAGGTGATTGGCCGGGCCATTCTAGCAGCTTTATTTTTTTTCTTTGAAAACAATTGAGAGTTTCCTTGGCTGTGTGTTTGGGATCATTGTCTTGCTGAAATGTCCACCCTCGTTTCATCTTCATCATCCTGGTAGATGGCAGCAGATTTTTGTCAAGAATGTCTCAGTAAATTTGCCCATTCATCCTTCCTTCAATTATGTGAAGTTTGCCAGTACCATTTGCTGAAAAGCAGCCCCACACCATGATGTTCCCACCTCCAAACGTCACTGTTGGTATGGTGTTTTTAGGGTGATGTGCAGTGCCATTTCTCCTCCAAACATGGTGTGTATTATGACATCCAAACAGTTCAATTTTGCTCTCATCTGACCACACTAGATTCTCCCAGTATTTCACTGGCTTTTCCAAATGTTGTGCAGCAAACTTTAAAACGAGCTTCAACAGCTTTTTTTTCAGCAATGGAGTCTTGCGTGGTGAGCGTGCAAACAGGCCATGGCGGTGGAGTGCATTACTTAATGTTTTCTTTGAGACAACAGTACCTGAAGCTCTCCACAAGTGGTCCTTGGCTCTTGGACAACTCTTCTGATTATTCTTTTCACTCCTCTGTCAGAAATCTTGCGAGGAGCACCTGGTTGAGGCAAATTTATGGTGAAATGATTGTCTTTCCACTTCCGTATTATGGCCCCAACAGTGCTCACTGGAACATTCAGAAGCTTAGAAATGCGCCTATAACCAATGCCATCATTATGTTTTGGAACAATTAGGTTGCGAATGTCTTGAGACAGCTCTTTGCTTTTACCCATCATGAGATGTGTCTTGTGTGACACCTTGGCAATGAGACCTTTTTGTAGGCCATCAGTTCGGACTGAACCAGCTGACATTAATTTGCACTGACAGGGGGCTGGATTGCTTTTTAATTACTGATAGTTTTCAGCTGTTGTCTTGGCTTTCCATGCCTTTTTGCACCTCCCTTTCTTCATGTGTTCAATACTTTTTCCCTGTGTCATTTCACATTATTACACATAACTTAATTTCTGAACTTATTTGTTTTGGTTTCTTTGTATGTATGGATTACTTGGGTTGTTACCAACATCTGGTGAACATTTCATGTCAATAGCACATTTGGAAATATATTTACTGAGAAAAATGGTGACGTGTTCAATACTTATTTCACCCGCTGTACATGACATATAGAGGAATTACATACATGACGTATAGAGGAATTACATACATGACATATAGAGGAATTACATACATGACATATAGAGGAATTACATACATGACATATAGAGGAATTACATAGATGACATATAGAGGAATTACATACATGACATATAGAGGAATTACATACATGACATAGAGGAATTACATACATGACATTAAGAGGAATTGTATAGATGACATATAGAGGAATTGCATAGATGACATAGAGGGGAATTGCATAGATGACATAGAGGGGAATTGCATAGATGACATATAGAGGAATTGCATAGATGACATATAGAGGAATTGCATAGATGACATATAGAGGAATTGCATAGATGACATATAGAGGGGAATTGCATAGATGACAGAGAGGGGAATTGCATACAAGACAATACCGGCATGGACCGGTCATTTTTAAATGTTGAACAAAGGCTTTGTGGAGTTTATGAAGACTTTACTTTCCCAACATTTTCGGACATTGCTTCCTCCGCTGCAGCGTGCTGGAGTCAGTCAGAGCCCATTGCGTGGAGTTATTTGAGTTGGTCCCTGTGAAGGCAGTATGAAATCAAAGGGTGGATTTTCAGGAGTATCATTATGTTCTTGGTTAAAGCCTCTTCTGGGCTGTCCCAGACAGATACTTACACCACCGGTGTGGGAAGCCAATAGCAAATAGGACCCAACTGGACTCACTTCAACCTAATTGAGTCTCTGGCTATGTGGTTGATTGCTGTGGTATTTCAGCCATGACTAGCGGCCAACCTTTTAGAATGTTTTTTGAGTTCACTTCGTATCCACAGTTGTAAAATGTCTCCTCTATGGAGGAACAGCCTGGGCCGGCCAAACCCTGATCTCATGACTGGACAGTAGAGAGAAACTCATGAACATTCAAGGCAAATCTACAGCATATACCATACGGATACAGTGCTTTAGTCTACATCTACAGAAGCAGTGTAAAACAGTGTCGAACAGTAGGACTATTACATTTTACAAATGGATTCTTTATAGAAAGTTGCTAAATAATGCAACATTACACAGTAGTATCAGTAGATAAACTCTAATTTGAAAATGAACATGACCTGTGATATACACTGAGTACACAAAACATTAAGAACAGCTCTTTCCATGACATAGACTGACCAGGTGAAAGCTATGATCCCTTATTGATGTCACTTGTTAAATCCACTTCAATCAGTGTAGATGAATGGGAGGAGACAGGTTAAAGAAGGATTTTTAAGCCTTGAGACAATTGAGAGATGGATTGTGAATGTGTGCAATTTAGAGGGTGAATGGGCAAGACAAAGATGTAAGTGGTATGGTAGTATTTGACAGGCGCTCCGATTTGTGTCAAGACCTACAATGCTGCTGGGTTTTTCAAGCTCAACGGTTTCCCCAAGAATGGTCCACCACCCAAACACTTTCAACAACTTGTAGAGTCCATGCCTCGACGAACTGAGGCTGTTCTGAGGGAAAAGGGGGAGGTGCAACTCAATATTAGGAAGGTGTTCCTAATGCTTGGTATACTCAGTGTACATACAGTAAGTCTGCCTCACATGGGTGGGTCCGGATGAACCTGTCTCAGTAAACCTGCTGCCTTTGAAGCTGCCTGGCCTGGCCTATATACAGGCTGAGTTATAGCTGACTTCATCTTCCTCTCCCTGTGTTATCAGAGACTAGCAGGCTGATAACACAGGGAGAGGAAGACTAAGGCTACCACACTGTCTGACCCAGGGGATAGTTGTCTTCTGTGACTTAAAAGAGGAATGGAAAGGAAAGGAAAGGTATCCGAGCAGGGCTGAACTCTGGGAGACTCCTGTACAGAGACATCTTCAGACTCCCTCTCTGTTTGCTTTCAGTGTTACCCAGCAACAGAGGAAACAGAATACCTCCTATCTTCCTAGTAGTTTATTTGAAATCTCACATCTCAAACTCAGTGACACATAAGTCACATGATTTTCAGAAGCCTCAGTCATAAATGTCACTTTATTAAAATGTGGAAATTCAAGTCGGTTTTCCTCTGCATTCTACAAATTCTCGCTCCAGCAAACATCTGCTATAAATCAAAAGATGGAAGTAAACACTGAACAGTCCAAGTAAACATAAAATAAACTGCTTCATATCTGTTTATCTCTGGTACAGGACTGGTTAGCAGTCCACTAGCTATTCTACTTTTCCCAAGAAGTCACCTCTGTATCACACTCTTCTGTCATCACATCAACACTGTCATTAAAGAGGGTTTTTATGTTGAATTGTGGTGCTCCTCAGCATATGGAAGTGTATCTCTCCCCCAGCCCCAGACTAAAAGCCTGTCTCTTATTTCCAGTAATAATACACTGTGGGGTTCTCTGGAGGAGCCAGACATCGTTGACACCAAGGAGTTTGAGGACCTGTTCTCCAAGGCCACTCTGCAGCCAAAGAAGAAGCCCCTCTCAGACACCTTTGAGAAGAAGGCCAGTACTAAGAAGGTCGGTTTAACTCATCCATTCTCTTCTCTCCCCCATGCTGCTGCTATTATATTGTGTTGGCTCCTGATGTTTTTCCTCTCTCAGGAGAAGCATCTTAAATATCTTGGGTTTGGAATGTGATGAGTGCTATTGGACTTTCCATGCAGGGACCCATATGCTGTAACTCTAAAGCTGTCATCAGTAACGATGACACACTCCATTTGGCATGGCACGTTGTATTTCTCAGACACCTGTCTTCTTAAAAGAAAATGCTTTGTCACCGTAATGTGTTTAATTGCTACCACACGAGGGCCTTAGTGGCACATTTTAATTCATATTTCCTTTAATAGAGTTGCCTTGTCAATATTAGGAATTATTGAGATTAGGTAGTCAGAAAGAAAATATTGACATGAACACATTTTTGAGGACGTTATTACTGTTACTCCAGTAAGAGCATCTGCTAAATGAGTACAATGGTGTCAGCAGATGATCCTGTATTCTCCAACCCTAGACCACTTACCTCTGGAACATTCCTTCAGGAGCTCTGCTGAGTTAGCCCAAGTGAGGGTCCCAGCCTAAAGAAGACAAAGTGTGCAAGGAGTAAAATCGCTCCCCTTCCTTTTCTCCTCTTACTCCCAACTGTCCAATTCCTGGTGATTGGTGTCGCCAGCTCTTGGGCTAGGTAAAAGCAGGCCATCAGGTGGCAGTGAGTTCAGTTCTCTTCTCCTCTCCCTGGCCCTGTGTATGGAAGCACAGCTGAGTAGAATCCACCTTTAGAAGACCCGCTGCAGCCTAAACTGTTTTATGCCATGGGTTGGAATGTTCTTTGGATTGTACTTTCGACTAAGTTTTATAGTTATTTTCAACTGAACCTGGTCATACTGTAGTTATCGTTTGAGAGAAATGATAGAACATGCACAATTACTCATGATTTCCTGGGCTAATGCAGCTAGATCAGATATCGATGTGAGCTAGGAGGCTGACTTAGGGGCCAGCCAGTTCTGCAGGCAGGGTCAGGGAGACAGGAGACAGTTGGCAGGACTGATTTACATTTATATTTGAGTCATTTAGCAGACGCTTTTATCCAGAATGACTTACAGGAGCAATTAGGGTTAACCCAGCTAACAACAAACTTCCCGCAACTTTAGAGAGTGTTCTCTTAAGGGTCTCATTAGGTCATTAACTAATGTTTTCATAAGAATGTTCCTGTGATGTGCAATGAATGTTTGCAAGAGACCATTCCCTTAATGTCAAATAGAACTTACACAGAATGTGGTTACCATGTTCTCAGAACTTAACATATTAATGCTTGTGTCCAGTTTTCTGTGGGTTAGAAGAATATTCCAATAATGTCCCACCACACATACACAGAACATGGTTGCCATGTTCTCAGAATATAAGATATACATTTTCTAGACACATTTCATGGGAACATTGCAAGAACATACATGTGTCCAGTTTTCAGAGTGTCAGGAGAATATTCCACCAACGTCCCACCAAACATACGCCAAAACAGGGTTTTGCTAACATAGATAGAATGTTCCCCTTACTAAAGGAAAACTGTACACTCAAAAATTAGGGGAACATTACAAAAATGTTCTCTCTCTCCCTATAATTGTTAGCTGGGAAGTGCCTTGCTCAAGGGCACAACAACATATTTGTCACCTTGTCGGCTTGTGGCTTTGAACCAGCTACCTTTAGTTTACTGGCCCAACGCTCTTAACCGCTACCTGCCACCCTGGGGTCTCTTTGTGGCTATCTGAGTTGGATCAAATGTTGGGCCAGTTTGTGGGTTCAGAGTGACCAGACTAGATGGATACACACACACTGGGGCCTCTACAGTGGACTGGAGCCTTGACAGATTGATGACAATGTGTATGGATTGGGAAGGGGACAGTCTGGGCTAGTGGACGATTTTTAACTGCTTGGACGCCACACAGTGCCAAGGGGGCAGTGGGAGCGCTGACACACACGGCTGCAGAAGTGCAGAGTTGCAGCATTGGACTTGACAACAACATGGGGCCTGAGCATTTGCCTAAGCTGTGCAGACACACATGCACATAACCCACTAGAAATGGGGATGCTTTTCTTTCTAGTTCTTATTTGAGATGATAGATACAGTATGTGGTATAGATATCCATGAGCAGTGAGCTGTACAAGAGGCTGTACTATATTCAGGCCAGAGACAGCAGCCAGTGTTCAGCTATGATTACTTGGCTACAACCCCTTGGCACTCCAACACATCTAGAAGGGTCAGCTAAACAAAAGTAACTTGTTTACTGCTTCATCTTTTATCCCTAAAAGTTTATCTTCCAACGTTCAAACTCTCTGAATCATCATCTGTTGATAGGTTCCCAGAACTACTGGCTCTGACTGGACAAAGGAGAGGGGAGGAGAGGGGCATGGAGAGGGGGAAGAGAGGAGAGTGTAGAGGTGTAGAGGAGGGTGGAAAGGTGGAGGAGATTAGGATGGAGAGGGGGAAGGGAAGGGAAGGGAGGAGGAGAGGGGGACTGGAGAAAGGGGAGCTGGAGAGAGGGGCGGGGGAGCAGACTGTCATCCAGCTACCTAACAGACAGAGCCAGACTGGGCCTGTCATCCAGCTACCTAACAGACACAGCCAGACTGGGCCTGTCATCCAGCTACCTAACAGACAGAGCCAGTCTGGGCCAGTCATCCAGCTACCTAACAGACACAGCCAGACTGGGCCTGTCATCCAGCTACCTAACAGACAGAGCCAGACTGGGCCTGTCATCCAGCTACCTAACAGACACAGCCAGACTGGGCCTGTCATCCAGCTACCTAACAGACAGAGCCAGACTGGGCCAGTCATCCAGCTACCTAACAGACAGCCAGACTGGGCCTGTCATCCAGCTAGCTAACAGACAGAGCCAGACTGGGCCTGTGGAGACATAGGGTCAATCAAGATCACTGTCTTGCCTTACTCTGCAGTATCTTCCCCCGAGGAGATTTGACAAGCCAATAGTCCTGTCCTGGCCTCGCCACCATACCAGTACGGTTCGACACGACACAGAGACAAGTCATTCAATCTCTGCCCTGTAGGCGTCACCATCAACTTTATGAAGAGCAGCTACACTCTGCAGCTACACTCTGCACACATTATGGTTTTCACTGTGCTAAGCATGTTAGCCGTAGGGCATGGTGTGTGTGTGTGTGTGATGACAGAACACCTATACATGCCTGACGCGCTTGTTACTTGTTCAGAAAGTATTGCCAGATCAGATAACACCTTTGGGCTTATTCGGGGTGTGATGGAGGAAATGAAGGGAATGTGTATGTGCATTATGGAGATTAGACATTTTTCTCACATCCCTCCTAATGCACAACTCTACATACAGGACCCTAAGTGGAAGTGGGGGTGGTAGGGGAGGGGTGAGCTAATCTGTATCATGTGTCCAATACAACTGAAGGCTGCTGTTTACTCTGGAGGCCTTTTCTTTCCCGACACTGATTATCATATCAAAGAGGCAGAGATGACATGCAGAGGAACGAACTCTCTGTCAGCCTCCACAGCCCATGGCCGCCCAGGACACACCAGACCAGACTGGGGTTAATTGTAGCCATGTGGCTCCACTTGGCTCCACAGTGGGGCTGGAGGAGAGGAGATGACACCTGTGGGGGCGTTTGAAGTGGAAAGGAGAGGATGCGCGTGTCGCTGCATATTGGGTGTGAGGATAATAAGCAACAGGATCCAGGTGCTGCCCTGTGTTGTGCAGATGAGGAAACCCAGAGAGCCCCCCACTCCCACCCACTGCTCCGCAGCCCCGCCTGTACACCAGTAATACAGCCTGTGTAAACATTGCACAGCAATTCCCACCACAAATAGTTTATTTTATTTGTTCAGACCCTACGTCTTTTGGGATGACATGATCGTTCACACTGGGGTTTATTAAAGGCATATTTTTAGTGTTGAGTGTGACGTGGGAGAGTGGGAGTAAGATTAACACAGGGAGAGAGCAGAACATTGTGTTGGGATGTTGAGCGTTCAGTGGAGGTTTTTATTGATGTGTTCTCTTGAACCATTTGTTATGGTAACATATCTCCAGGGTGGGTGAGCTCTGACATGGTTGGCTCCCAGTCACCTGTATAGCTGCCTGCCCCCTCAGCCATGGCTATTTAAACTATTAGCTCTCTGCTGAACCTGTTGCCCTCTCCCCAACACCAGCCACCTGCCACTCCTCAAAGCACTTCCTCTTCCTTTTGTTATTTTAATCTTCATTTCAGTGTCAAACCAATGTCTCCTCTCTATTTCAAGTGTTTTTTTTATCTGCTGGAAGGACTTCACCTTGACTTGGACTGGTGGGTAGTTCTCCCAGTGTCCACTGGAGGTCGCTGTTATCTTTTGAGACATGCTCATCATAGGTTTCTAACAGAGCTCTCAGCATCAGCATCGGAAGGTTCCTTCCTTGCGTGCCTGAGAGTAAGCATCCAGGCTTGTTCCTCCAGATCAGTTGTATTTTCTCATTAAGTTAACTGGTCAGGCTAATTGGTGCTTCTGGGGCAACAGCGAGTGGCCAGGGTTCCTGGGAGTTTTTTAGTGTGGCCCGACCAGCGCAGTTCATTAATGGTGTTGGGAAGGCCTCTCTCTCTGCCTGCTTCCCTCTCATGTCCCCATACAGGGAGATCCCCAGTGATATTAGTAATGGACATGGAAACAGTATGCACTTTTACCTTCTGCAACGCAATACTCACTTCTAAGTCTTCTGCTCCTTGGTTCCCATTGGATGGCCCAGTAGCTGAGATGCAGTAATAACGGCCAGTGCTACCTAATGAAGAAGGCTGAGATATTAGAGCTATATAAGTTTTAGAGCTGGGTTTTACCTTGCCAAAACTGTTTCTAGCTTAATGGGTAATTCAGTCATAAGTAATTGTGACCATGAGTAAGTACAAATACAAATCCTGTGAATTTATAGTTTATTATAAAAGCCCCTTGCCTGCTCTTCCAGACTGAAAAGATGTCCTTTTATGGTTTCATTTTAAACTTTTAAACTTTCCTGCTGCTTTTCGACTATATCATGTACTTTTAAAGGGGAACTTTTTCTCTATACTCTGTGCTCTGCATTGTTAGTGATGTCATTTGATAAGGCCTGCTGTCTGTGGCGTGTGGGTTTCCATCATCACTCTCTCTCAGCCGCATGTTATCATGGACCGTGAAGGATTATGATACTGTGTAGAGTAGTGTGGCTTTAGGGTCAATCCAGACGCTCCACAGAGATGTTAGATTGACTCTTCTTTAGAGCACGACTTCTGTCCCCTCCCAGAGTCAATCTTATCTTCAAGTGGCCTTGTTCTGGGAAGTGACTAAGTGATAATTTCCTATGGCCTCTTTGGGGAAAAAGACTGTGGCTGATGTTAACCTGTGTCACCTTTTCATCTGAATATATCATATTACATAATATTCTAGTTTTCTAGTCAAATAAATCTTATTAGTTGAATTTGAAATTAACTGTTGGTCTGCATCTTATCAACTGTATAAACTGTGCAACATCAATCAAATGGAGATGGTGATCAAATAGAGGATGTATAATCCAATGTTATTCTCACTCTCCGATGTAATCACTGTGATAAAATTATGATGTTTATGTCTTTTCTGCAGATTATCAAGCTGCTGGATGGGAAACGTTCCCAAGCAGTAGGCATCCTCATCTCAAGTCTGCACCTTGAAATGAAGGACATTCAGAAAGGTGAGAGCATACGAATATGAGCTCCTTCACTGTGTTAAAACCAAGCTGTTTGGTAGATTATTACTGGAGGATGTTGCCTATTTCTGACAACCTGTAATTTCCTCTCCGTCGAACAGTAAAAAATGATGGAAGTAGTTATTTTTAGAAAGAAGAAACGTTGAAGCTCGGTGCAAATAGTTTCCTGCCTCTTGACAGACCCTAATGTGTGAATAGTTACATTTTTATAGATTAAATTGTGTTTCATGTCGAATGTGGAAGATTTCCAAGTTTCCCAGACTAGTGCTCCCAGTCTCCCAGACTAGTACATAATGCTTTTGAGTAAACAGCATTCAAATGAAATTAGCTATTTTTTGCAATTGTCTCGCCAGATTCAATCGTTCCTGCACTGGTCAAAATCACATCAATATTTTCCTTCTTGCACTAAAGAGGAGTGGAGTATTTGGTTGTGTTTGTGTATTTGACTGTACATGTTTATGTATGTGAATGGGGCGTGCATGGGTTGGGACCGTTGGTGACAGCCATGGTGCACTGGGTTGATACTGGGACTGGGACTGGGATTGGAGCGCCTGGCAGTCTGAGCATGCGGCCGGCCCGGCAGATCTGTTTATTGTTGCCAGTGACGGTTTCCACCGCCTAATGGGAGCGACACCCTGCTAATGATCTGAGTGTGTATAAATCCACCTTTGCAGTCAGCAGACACCGCACCGCCACATAAAAACCCACATTGGGCCAAGCTGCCGTTTTTGGTTGTGATATTTTTTCCCTCTCCTTCTCCCTCTGCCGGTGTCGAGGTAAAGAACCCCCAATAAAAGAGCCTGCTCTCTCCCAGCGTGAGCCTACTTCCTGCAGCCTTAATGGGAGGTGTAGGTGAAATGGACAATTTGAATCTGACAATGTAACAGAGCAGCTTAATAAGCACTTCTATGGGCCCTGGGGGGAGGCAGGGCTCTGGTGGCCCAGGGCAAGGAGAGGGAAGAGTGGGTGCCAACGGAAGGCCTGAGTCTAGCTGGGGACCTCCTGGGCTACCGCAGTTCAAGGCAGAGGGGGAGGCTCCCCCACACCTCACCACACACACCCTAAACGATGGGTGAGAAGTTGAGGGAAAAGGAGTGAGTTCCTTTGTTCTCCCGGTGTGGAGAGATATCTGGGCCTGGCCTCCTTTGGCTCAGACCACTGTGCTGCACTGCGCTGCGGCCCACCCCCCGGTGTGTGATTGACGGGTGCATGGCGGGCGCACTGAGGCCTTGAGTAATCCACTCTAATACAGTTTTTCTGAATTGCTAAAACTCTAAACCCCATTCTCTGAACCAAATGCTCAGTGGCCTAAACCCATTTGTCAAATCAATCACTCTTTTGGAAAACTCCAAACACATTCTCACTCACTAAAACACATTTCGCACTGTGATGCACTTGTGTTACAACAGGCGGCAAAAGTTAAACACAATTACAACACAGTTATGGTTTACACACAACGACTCCAAATTGTTCACACTTGTTTTTAGTGATGTGATCAAACCAATTGTACAGATTATAAACCAGATCAGAGTGCACAGGTGGCACAGGTGCGTTGAATGTTGATACCAACAATGGATGGAAACAATCTGAGAGGCAGAGGAAGAAGTGTACGAGGACGAGGAAGAGCAAGAACAGTAATTTCAGATGAAATTCGAGCAACTGTGATAGACCATGTTGTTGTTCATGGAATGACAATGAGGGAAGCAGGACAAAGAGTACAACACAGTTTGAGCTGATCCTCTGTGGCCACCGTAATCAGGACATTCAGAGGATTTTTATTTTGGTCATTGAAAGTTTACTGTATACATTTGATTTTGATTTGAGGGTGGAATGACTGCTATGTTCTCCCAACAGCAAGAGGCTCTCATTGTTGATATGGTCCTTCAAAACAATGCCATCCGAATGCATGAAATACAGCATAGAGTTGTTGAACACAATGTAAACTTTGAAGGAATCAACAGTGTCAGCCTTTCTACCATTGACCGTGTACGCATGAAGCAAGTGTACAGAGTACTCTTTGAGCGCAACTCAGAAAGGGTCAAAGATCTACGATTTCAGTATGTGCAAGTAAGTGTACACTCAGACACTTTCAGCGCTGATGCTTACAGTACAATGCTATGCTACAAGCCTACTGTTACTGTAAACTGCACTATATTGTAGTGTATGTAAATCAGGAGTGCATACAAATACACCATTGAAGAAGTCTGTCTTTCTGTATCACTTACTAAACTACTTATTTATCAATTGTTATATATAGAGAGTGTTTGAATTGGATTCCATGGAAAGGCCACATGAATACATTTTTGTAGATGAAGCAGGGTTCAATCTGGTGAAGAGGAGAAGGAAAGGCAGGAACATAGTTGGCCAATGTGCCATTGTGGAAGTCCCTGGCCAGCATGGTGGCAATGTCACCCTTTGTGCAGCCATAAGTAATTGTGGGGTTCTCCACCATCATGCAACCCTGAGGCCATATACCACTGAACATCTTCTTACATTTCTGGGTGGTCTTCGGGATGTTTTGTTTGAGCGTGAGCAGCAGTGCATCCTGTCTATGTCGTGGTTTGGGACAATGTCAGCTTTCACCGTGGTGTCCGGATACGCCAGTGGTTCAACATCAACCAGCCATTCATAAATGTTTGCCTTCCACCATACAGCCCTATCCTCAAGCCAATAGAAGAAGAATCCCATTGAGAACTTGTGGTCGATCCTCAAGAGGCGGGTGGACAAACAAAAACCCACAACTTCTGACAAACTCCAAGCATTGATTATGCAAGAATGTCCTGCCATCAGTCAGGATGTGGCCCAGAAGTTAATTGACAGCATGCCAGGGCGGATTGCAGAGGTCTTGAAAAAGAAGGGTCAACACTGCAAATATTGACTCTTTGCATAAACTCAATGTCATTGTCAATGAAAGCCTTTAACACTTATGGAATACTTGTAATTATACTTCAGTGTACCATAGTAACTACTGACATAAAGATCTAAGAACACTGAAGCAGCAAACTTTGTGGAGACCAATACTTGTGTCATTCTCAAATCGTTTGACCACGACTGTAGTGTCTAAAGAATGCTCTGTAGTGTTTATATATTGACTGGCTGTGTGTGTGCATTGTTTGATTTTGAGCACAGATTAAATGGTTTTGAGGCGATTGATTTTGCCAGAAGAGTCAGGGGTTTTGTGAATGTCGTTTGAAGATTTGGTTTTGTGTTTAAAGTTTTGAGAAAATGGGTGAAGGTTTCAGAAATGTGTCTTAGCAATCAAGAAAAACTGTAAGAGTGTCACGAGAGGGTGCATAGGGAGACCAAGACGCAGCGCAGGGATAGTAGTTCGACATTTTATTTATACTATGTATAAACCAACACAAATGTGCGAACTAACAAAACAAACAAACACACGATGTACAAACGTCACAAAACAAACACGAAATGAACGGACGTAATCAAATGTGCACACCTACTGTCACCGGGACTTGCGAAATATACATATAACGATAACGACCCACAACCCAGTGTAAAACCTACCAACCTATGTAGGATCCCTAATTAGAGACGATGCGCTACAGCTGCCTCTAATTAGGGATCCCACACAAACCACCACCAGAAACAGAAAGAATAGAACTGTCAGACTCTGACCATGGCTACATAGAGAAGTAAATGGGCTTCTCTATGGCCAGAGCCTGACAAAGAGGTAGGAAATGGCCCTCCACCTCCAGCCTGAGGTCCAGCGTGCTCTCCACTTTGATCCATCCTTTAAGATAGATAGATAGATAGATAGATAGATAGATAGATAGATAGATAGATAGATAGATAGATAGATAGATAGATAGATAGATAGATAGATAGATAGATAGATAGATAGATAGATAGATAGATAGATAGATAGATAGATAGATAGATAGATAGATAGATAGATAGATAGATAGATAGATAGATAGATAGATAGATAGATAGATAGATACAGTGGGGAGAACAAGTATTTGATACACTGCTGATTTTGCAGGTTTTCCCACTTACAAAGCATGTAGAAGTCTGTAATTTTTATCATAGGTACTCTTCAACTGTGAGTGACGGAATCTAAAACAAAAATCCAGAAAATCACATTGTATGATTTTTAAGTAATTAATTTGCATTTTATTGCATGACATAAGTATTTGATACATCAGAAAAGCATAACTTAATATTTGGTACAGAAACCTTTGTTTGCAATTACAGAGATCATACGTTTCCTGTAGTTCTTGACCAGTTTTGCACACACTGCAGCAGGGATTTTGGCCCACTCCTCCATACAGACCTTCTCCAAATCCTTCAGGTTTCGGGGCTGTCGCTGGGCAATACGAACTTTCAGCTCCCTCCAAAGATTTTCTATTGGGTTCAGGTCTGGAGACTGGCTAGGCCACTCCAGGACCTTGAGATGCTTCTTACGGAGCCACTCCTTAGTTGCCCTGGCTGTGTGTTTCGGTCGTTGTCATGCTGGAAGACCCAGCCACGACCCATCTTCAATGCTCTTACTGACGGAAGGAGGTTGTTGGCCAAGATCTCGCAATACATGGCCCCATCCATCGTCCCCTCAATACGGTGCAGTCATCCTGTCCCCTTTGCAGAAAAGCATCCCCAAAGAATGATGTTTCCACCTCCATGCTTCACGGTTGGGATGGTGTTCTTGGGGTTGTACTCTACCTTCTTCTTCCTCCAAACACGGCGAGTGGAGTTTAGACCAAAAAGCTCTATTTTTGTCTCATCAGACCACATGACCTTCTCCCATTCCTACTCTGGATCATCCAGATGGTCATTGGAAAACTTCAGACGGGCCTGGACATGCGCTGGCTTGAGCAGGGGGACCTTGCGTGCGCTGCAGGATTTTAATCCATGACGGCGTAGTGTGTTACTAATGTTTTTTTTTTAGACTGTGGTTCCAGCTCTCTTCAGGTCATTAACCAGGTCCTGCCGTGTATTTCTGGGCTGATCCCTCACCTTCCTCATGATCATTGATGCCCCACGAGGTGAGATCTTGCATGGTGCCCCAGACCGAGGGAGATTGACCGTCATCTTGAACTTCTTCCATTTTCGAATAATTGGGCCAACAGTTGTTGCCTTCTCACCAAGCTGCTTGCCTATTGTCCTGTAGCTCATCCCAGCCTTGTGCAGGTCTACAATTTTATCCCTGATGTCCTTACACAGCTCTCTGGCTTTGGCCATTTTGGAGAGGTTGGAGTCTGTTTGATTGAGTGTGTGGACAGGTGTCTTTTATACAGGTAATGAGTTCAAACAGGTGCAGTTAATACAGGTAATGAGTGGAGAACAGGAGGGCTTCTTAAAGAAAAACTAACAGGTCTGTGAGAACCGGAATTCTTACTGGTTGGTAGGTGATCAAATACTTATGTCATGCAATAAAATGCAAATTAATTATTTAAAAATCATACAATGTGATTTTCTGGATTTTTGTTTTAGATTCCATCTCTCACAGTTGAAGTGTACCTATGATAAAAATTACAGACCTCTACATGCTTTGTAAGTAGGAAAACCTGCAAAATCGGCAGTGTATCAAATACTTGTTCTCCCCACTCTATGTACTTTATTGATCCCTGTGGTCGTAGAGGCTTGGGGAAGCTGTGGAAATCAGTGGAAGAATGCTTGGATTCTGGGATGCAGAACGTTTTCTTCTTATTTGGAGGCACTGTGTGGAGATAGAAGGTGACATCTCTTAATGACTCAAGGGGTGTCGCTGTATACAGTACAGTTATGTGCTTTTGGCTCGACTTCACTGGTGGCTCTTTGCTAGTCATGCGACTCTGAGACATGACGCAGCCACTGTGGTTGTTTCCACTCACATTGGGTCTGTTCTGAGCTGATCTGAGAGCAGGCGTCGCTCTGCAGTCTGCAGCTGACAGCACACAGATCCATATCACCATTAAGACCAGGAGCCATCCCTCCCAGTCTGCCCCCTCCTCCCCTCTCTCCTCCCTGACCTGCACCCAGCCATAAAGCTGTGACTCATCTTTCTGAGACACTGAGCAGAGCTCTCCGTCTTTTACTTTCTCTCTCGCACTTTCTTTCTTTCTCACTCTCTCTTTTTCTTTTGCTGATAAGCAGTGGTGAAAGTAGATACAATGTCTACCTGGTGCGGGGACCTCCTATGTATTAACGCACTTTGTCATTTTTATGGGCCTAATCATAGAATTACATATAGAATCATGTTTTATTTAATAGGTTGTCTTTGGGCCTAATGGGAAAGATTTTCCGTTTTACATTTACTTTTACTTTTAAAATTCTTAAGAATCTATTGACGCACTTGTGCGGCAAACTAATTAACAAAAAAAATTAAATTAACAAAATAATCTCCTCAAAATCTGTCAGTTTAAGCTAGAGATAACGTTTTTTTTCAATCCACCATGTCCATCTACAGTCGTATGCAAAGGTTTGGGCACCCCTGACAATTTCCATGATTTTCATTTATAAATAATTGGGTGTTTGGATCAGCAATTTCATTTTGATCTATCAAATAACTGATGGACACAGTAATATTACAGTAGTGAAATGAGGTTTATTGGATTAACAGAAAATGTGCAATATGGATCAAAACGAAATTAGACAGGTGCATAAATTTGGGCACCCCAACAGAAAAATCACATCAATATTTAGTAGAGCCTCCTTTTGCTAAAATAACAGCCTCTAGACGCTTCCTATAGCCTCTAATGAGTGTCTGGATTCTGGATGAAGGTATTTTGGACCATTCCTCTTTACAAAACATCTCCAGTTCAGTTAGGTTTGAGGGTTGCCGAGCATGGACAGCCCGCTTCAAATCATCCCACAGATTCTCAATGATATTCAGGTCTGGGGACTGGGATGGCCATTCCAGAACATTGTACTTGTTCCTCTGCATAAATGCCCGGGTAGATTTTGAGCAGTGTTTTGGGTCGTTGTCTTGTTGAAATATCCAGCCCCGGCGTAACTTCAACTTTGTGACTGATTCTTCAACATTATTCCCAAGAATCTTCTGATATTGAGTGGAATCCATGCGACCCTCAACTTTAACAAGATTCCCAGTACCGGCACTGGCCACACAGCCCCACAGCATGATGGAACCCCCACCAAATTTTACTGTGGGTAGCAAGTGTTTTTCTTGGAACGCTGTGTTCTTTTGCCGCCATGCATAACGCCCCTTGTTATGACCAAATAACTCAATCTTTGTTTCATCAGTCCACAGCACCTTATTCCAAAATGAAGCTAGCTTGTCCAAATGTGCGTTTGTGGCGTGTGTGCAGGCTTTTTCCGCATCACTCTCCCGTACAACTTCTCCTTGTGCAAAGTGCGCTGAATTGTTGAACGATGCACAGTGAAACCATCTGCAGCATGATGTTGTAGGTCTTTGGAGGTGGTCTGTGGGCTGTTTTTGACCGTTCTCACCATCCTTCGCCTTTGCCTCTCCAATATTTTACTTGGCCTGCCACTTCTGGCCTTAACAAGAACTGTGCCTGTGGTCTTCCATTTCCTCACTATGTTCCTCACAGTGGACACTGACAGCTTACATCTCTGCGATAGCTTTTTGTAGCCTTCCCCTAAACCATAATGTTGAACAATCTTTGTTTTCAGGTCATTTGAGAGTTGTTTTGAGGCCCCCATGTTGCCACTCTTCAGAGAAGAGTCAAAGAGAACAACAACTTGCAATTGGCCACCTTAAATACCTTTTCTCTTGATTTGGATGCACTTGTGTATGAAGTTCAAGGCTTAATGAGCTCACCAAACCAATTGTGTGTTCCAATTAATCAATTAATCAGTAAGTAGTTACAGGTATTCAAAATCAACAGAATGACAAGGGTGCCCAAATTTTTGCATAGCCTATTTTTCACATCTGATTTAATTTCATACAACTTAATATTGCTACACTAAAAATCTTTGTCTGGACAATACCCCAGTACTCAGCTTTTATTAGAAAATGAATGGCATGCCACTGTGATCATTTTCTGTGATGACAGAGTAAATTATTATGCAGCTACAGAGGGGTGCCCAAACTTTTGCATACGACTGTATGTGGGCTTTCCACATCTGTGGCTGAGCTACAGCGCTGTTTGTCAGACCAGGACACATCCCGAAAATCGTTATTCTCACAAAAATGTATGTAGTTTCCCGAACAGTTTGGCCTACTAATCTATGGAAAGATGAGACTCTCACAAACACAATGGTGCTCTCCGTTTTGTTCTATCAGTGTCACAGGATTTGTCTGAAGGTAACACATACAAATGAATGAAAGTACGGAGTTAGTTTTGGGCCAACAAAAAAGGCTCCTAGATATTTTTTTATTTAACTAGGCAAGTCCGTTAAGAACAAATTCTTATTTTACAATGACGGTCTACACCGGCCAAACTCAGATGACGCTGGGCCAATTGTGCACCGCCCTATGGGACTCCCAATCATGGCCAGTTGTGATACAGTCGGGATTCGAACAGCCCAAGGTCTGTCATGGGTGGTTGCATGGAGCGACCAAGACGCAGCGCAGGGATTATAGTTCGACATTTTTATTTGCTGATTATTCAACGTCTAAATGAACAAACTATACAACACAAAATCACGATATGACAAAACGTAACACTCAAAAATGAAACGCAATATATAAACGTAAATAGCACACTTACTTCTCCGTGACTTGTGAAATATATAATGACCCACATCCTCGGTGTGGAACATACAAACCTATGTAGGATCCCTAATTAGAGACGATGCACAGCAGCTGCCTCTAATTAGCGATCCAACACAACCCACCACAAGAAACAGAAAGAATAGAACTGTCAGACTCTGACCATGGCTACATAGAGAAGCAAATAGGCTTCTCTATGGCCAGAGCCTGACAAGCACGGAAAATAATTGTCTTAGACCACTGCGCCACTTAGGAGCCCACATATAGGACATATAATATTTTATAAAATAATGTTTTTTTATATATATATACACATTACCGTTCAAAAGTTTGGGGTCACTTAGAAATGTCGGCTGATTTTTTAAATTGAATATCTACATAGGCGTACAGAGACCCATTATCAGCAACCATCACTCCTGTGTGCCAATGGCACATTGTGTTAGCTAATCCAAGTTTATCATTTTAAAAGGCTAATTAGAAAACTCTTTTGCAATTATGTTAGCACAGCAATAAAACTGGCCTTCTTTAGACTAGTTGAGTATCTGTAGCATCAGCATTTGTGGGTTCAATTACAGGCTGAAAATGGCCAGAAACTAAGAACTTTCTTCAGAAACTCATCAGTCTATTCTTGTTCTGAGAAATGAAGACTTACATTTCAAGAAATTGCCAAGAAACTGAAGATCTTGTACAACGCTGTGTACTACTCCCTTCACAGAACAGCGCAAACTGGCTCTAACCAGAATAGAAAGGAGTGGGAGGCCCCGGTGCACAACTGAGCAAGAGGACAAGTACATTAAAGTGTCTAGTTTGAGAAACAGATGCCTCACAAGTCCTCAACTGGCAGATTCATTAAATAGTACCCGCAAAACACTATTTTTGTATTCTATTTATTATTTAACCTTTATTTAACTAGGCCAGCTCTTAAAGCTATTTAAGAACAAATTCTTATTTACAATGACGGCCTACCTACAGTGTCAGCCCCTGGAGCAAATTAGGGTTAAGGGCCTTGCTCAAGGATAGATTTGTTCACCTTGCCGTGAAGTGTGACGATGGCCTTCTAGGCAGAGTTGCAAAGAAAAAGCCATATCTCAGACTGGCCAATAAAAAGAAAAGATGTGCATAAGAACACAGACACTGGTCAGAGGAAGATTGGAAAAAAAGTGTTATGGACAGACAAATCTAAGTTTGAGGTATTCAGATCACAAAGAAGAACATTCGTGAGACGCAGACCAAATGAAAAGATGCTGGAGGAGTGCTTGACGCAATCTGTCAAGCATGGTGGAGGCAATGTGATGGTCTGGGGTTGCTTTGGTGGTGGTAAAGTGGGAGATTTGTACAGGGTAAAAGGGATCTTGAAGAAGGAAGGCTATCACTCCATTTTGCAACGCCATGCCATACCCTGTGGACGGCGCTTAATTGGAGACAATTTCCTCCTACAACAGGACAATGACCCAAATCACAGCTCCAAACTATGCAAGAACTATTTAGGGAAGAAGCAGTCAGCTGGCATTCTGTCTAGAATCACCGGAACTCAACCCTATTGAGATGTTGTGGGAGCAGCTTGACTGTATGGTATGTAAGAAGTGCCCATCAAGCCAATCTAACTAGTGGGAGGTGCTTCAGGAAGCATGGGGTGAGATCTCTTCAGATTACCTTAACAAATTTACAACTAGAATGCCAAAGGTCTGCAAGGATATAATTGCTGCAAATGGAGGATTCTTTGACAAAAGCAAAGTTTGGACACAATTATTAAATTATTATTTTAATAAAAAATCATTATTTATAACCTTGTCAACATCTTGACTATATTTCCTATTCATTTTGCAACTCATTTCATGTATGTTTTCATGGAAAACAATGAAATTGTTGGTAGGCTATTTGTTGGTGACCTGTCTATAATTCGATACATGCAGCTTCTCTTCTGTCATTACTTGATGCTCGTCTAGAATACTAAATAAAGCCTTGATCACCAGAATGATGTCATAAATCAATAGAATGATCAATGTATCATCAACAAGCTAGTTGACATCGCTAAAGTTTTCTCTTACATTTTTCTGTTTCTCTCATGGAACGAGGACCAGGGAGATTTCCAAATAACATAAATTTGGCCAGTTTTAAGGAAAATAAAAGCTGGGGAAAAGATCCAACTTGTTTCTGATAGTATTTCAGTTTGTCTTGGAGGCATATTTTATGTGGATGAAAATGAAATATTGTCAGCTTTTATGTCGCTGTAATAAATTGTACATTTAGGCTACACAACAGGTCCCTAACTGTGCATTCGCATTCTCTCAAGATACTGAAAGAAAGAAATCATATTTCTCCACTCCTTTTCCTGAGACAAAATGTTACTGGGAGGAACACTTAATTCTGCAGGAGTTCATATTATAGGCTATATGTGAGGCCTACATTCAGTGTCCAGACTTCAGTTACTATTACAACTATTAGGCTACTCCACTCTAAAATAATTCATCCATACGGTGCCATTTGATAAATACAAAAGAGACTTCACATACAAAACACCAAAAAGTATTATGAATGACATTCAGTGATTGTCATCATTCGGCCTAAACAAGTCTTCTAACCTGAATTTATGCGTACACTGCTGTCACCCCGCGTCTTGTTCTCGGCCACTCATCTCTGCCTTAGTAAGATTTCAGTGTCTATTCGCTCATTTTTCATGCGACTGACATGCTGTGATGATAAATAGTGTTTCCTTGGAATCAATGTTTTAATTATAGTGATACCCCCATTATTTTTTTTGCCGGTTATCCGTACTGGACCGTTCTGGCTTACTTTCACCCCTACTGATAAGAGGCTATTACTCTGTCTATCTCTTTCTCTCTCTTCTACACTGAGAAAAATGGTTCCAAATAAATTATTTAGCTGCCCCCATAGGAGAACCCTTTCTGGTCAGAGGGTTTTAGATGGAACTCAAAAGGGTTCTACCTGGAACCAAAATGGTTCTACCTCCAACCATAAAGGGTTCTTCAAAGGATTCACCTATGGGGATAGCCAAATAACCCTTAAGGTTCTAGATCTGCATTGCTTGCTGTTTGGGGTTTTAGGCTGGGTTTCTGTATAGCACTTTGTGACATCGGCTGATGTAAAAAGCGCTTTATAAATACATTTGATTGATTGATTGAGATAGCACCTTTTTTTTCTAAGAGGGTAGATCTCTCTCTTCCCTCCTCTCTCTCTGCGGCCCCACTTTAGAGATCATTACTGGAGACTGTGGTAGTTCTGGCTGCAGGTCCTGGGGTTAAGTAGTTACAGGCTCTCTCCTGTGACCCGTGGCCGAGAGACTTAGTCTTCTGCATGTCGGCCTGAGAAGAGAGCTCCCGTGTGAGGTGAGCCCTGGGCTCTGCTCTGTTCTGACACAACGGCTGCCCTGGCCTGCCTGACCACACGCCCCGATACCCACCACTCCCTAATACTCTGTCAGTCAATTTAAAGTGATAGTTCACTACAAAATCTAATTCTATCCGACATTTCAGACCTCAAAAGATGTTTATTGTTGAAATGAGTTGACAAAACAATAGACATGGTATTATTTCTGTAAAGTATAGTTTGGATTAGCCTAGCCTCCATGATGTGTATGATAATATCTGAACAATGCTAGTGTTTAGCTGCTATCCAGTCTTTTTGTACATAGCATTCCTATATGAATTTAATCTCCCTCACAGGAAAACAGGCCTGGGCTCCAAACCCAGGCAGCAGGTAATTTAAACAGCATGCTTGCCCAACATATTCCATCTTTATAAGAGATTGTCTCTAATAAATTAATTTACTGTTCCAGCTGTTTTGAGTGTGGATAACTCTGTGGTAGACTTGGAGACCATCGAGGCTTTATATGAAAATGTGAGTATACAGAAATGTGCTGTAAAGTCACCCGATAGCATGAGAGAAATGTGAGAATCTTAACTCCTTTTTATGTGTTTTTCTCACTCAGTATGCTTTTGTTAACACTACACAGTGGTGGAAAAAATACTAAATTGCCATACTTGAGTAAAAGTAAAGATACTTTAATAGAAAATGACTCAAGTAAATAATTTCAAATTCCTAATATTAGGAAAACCGGACGGCACAGACCCCTTCCCTTTTTCCACACTGTTACAGCCTGATTCTAAAATTGATTAGATCATTTTTTACCCCTCATCATTCTACACACAATAATCCATAAATACAAAGCAACTGAGCTTAATTTCAAGTCTCATAGGAAAGGGTCTGAATACATACAGTATATAAATATGGTATTTCTGTTTTTAAATTTTAATACATTTGCAAAAATTTCTAAAATCCTGTTTCGCTTTGTCATTATGGGGTATTGTGTGTAGATTGATGAAGGAAAATAAATATTTAATACATTTTAGAATAAGGCTGTAACGTAACAAAATGTGGAAAAAGGGAAGGGGTCTGAATACTTTGAATGCATTGTAATTTACAAATTGAGCATTTGTGTTTAGTGAGTCTAACAAATCAGAAGCAGTAGGGATGAGCAGGGATGTTCTGTTGATAAGTGCGTGACCATTGGACCATTTTCCTCTCCTGTTAAGCATTCAAAATGTAACGAGTACTTTGGATGTCAGGGAAATTGTATGGAGTAAAAAGTACATCATTTTCTTTAGGAATGTAGTGGAGTAAAAGTTGTAAAAAATATAAATAGTAAAGTACAGATACACAAAAAAACGACTTAAGTAGTACTTTAAAGTATTTTTACTTAAATACTTTACATCACTGACACTACACCAGGGCTCCATAACAGCTAGTCTACCGATAATTTCTCAATCATTTCTCAACATTTATCTATTGCTATTATTACCTCTTGTTTTGTAATGAATATGTATATATTGTTCATTGCTACAGCTCTATTGTTGTCTACTAACCTGTGTGATCACAGAGGGCCACGAATGACGAGCTGGAGAAGATACAAAAACACTATGAGACGTCAAAAGAGGACGAGGTGAAGCTACTGGACAAGCCTGAACAGTAAGAGTGCTTCTCTAGAAACCAAGGGTTCAGGGAGAGGGCATTAGAACACTGGACCCTGACTCCTAATGGAGTCAGAGAACTAGAAGCTCATACACAGAGAAAACCATCCCCTCCAGTGAATTCACCATCTCAATTTCAGAGGGTACTTTTGTTTTGTCTGAGAGTATTTTTAGAAATGCATCATGTTGTTTTTAATGTGTACAGACAGAGACAAACAGTTTGATTTTGAAACACTTTAGCCTTTGACAGCCTGAGGCTCACTCATCACGTTGATGGTCCTTTAGAGCCAAACCATTATAGGGAGATATTTTATATAAACATCACTTAGTAAAGGTGGCATCACTTTTGTGTTTATTTGTCATTTCAAGAAGTAAATAAACCAAGCTCCTTAGTCTTCCTCAGACAGTAAATATTTGTTCATGGTCTGTTTTGCAACCTTCATGTCTTCCAACCTGAGGGAATGGGCTTGTGTGTGTGCATGTGTGTATGTGTGTGTGTGTGTCTCAGAGGGAATTTCAGAGATGGACGGCTGCTGGCTCTCAGAGAGTCGTCCCTCCCATGGGGGTTAAATGTAACTGGCCTGTTAATGACTTGTCAGTGTGGAGCTGAGGGCCATGTTCATACCCACTCCGTCAGCAGGCTAATTACACAGGATATTACCACTCTCCTCGGATATGTCCCAGTTTACATGAGTCGGCCTGACACTACCTCTGACCATTCAGTGCTCCAGTCCTCCTTTAGTTGACCCTGGACCTATCAAACTATTAGAGCAGGAAGACTCATGACTATCAGCTGCTAGTTAAAAGCCATACTGACTCAGCCATGTGTGTGTGTGGAAGCAGCGCAGCCAAGGATTAAAAATAGTTCTTCCTGTTGAACGTTTTGTTTAATTTTGTCATAACACATTATTTCCCCTTGTGCAGGTTCTTGTATGAACTCTCCCAGATTCCAGACTTCTCTGGCCGGTGCCACTGCATCATATTCCAGTCTGTCTTCCTCGACTGCATATCTTCCATCCACCGCAAAGTAGAAATAGTCTCCACCGTGAGCAAAGTAAGACATGACATGACTACAATCTTATTGATTTGTCAGTGTATGATCTTTTATCATGCTGACCCTGTGTGCGTCTGTGTGTGTGTGTCCTGTCTGTCTGTCTGTCTGTCTGTCTGTCTGTCTGTCTGTCTGTCTGTCTGTCTGTCTGTCTGTCTGTCTGTCTGTCTGTCTGTCTGTCTGTCAGGATCTGCTGGACTGTAGAAGTGTGAAGGATGTGATGGGGCTGGTCCTAGCCTTTGGGAACTACATGAATGGAGGCAACAGGACGCGGGGTCAGGCTGATGGCTTTGGCTTGGAGATCCTGCCCAAATTAAAGGACGTCAAGAGCAGGGTACATTCACCACACACACAGCCTCATTACATTATATTAATCTACAGTATGTTACTGAGACGTTGTACTGGCTTCTTCTGTCTGACCCTTTGTATCTTATAGGACAATCGTATTAGTCTGGTGGATTACGTAGTTGCATACTATCTGCGCAATTTTGACGAGGTACAGTATTTCGGATGAAGTGAACAAATGTCCTATAATGGACTAAATTCTGCTCAATTCTTCTGATGTTTCCTGATGTTTTGACGTTGATAGGTTGTCTGTTGGTTTGCAGCACGCAGGAACAGACAAGAGTATATTCCCACTGCCTGAGCCACAGGATTTCTTCTTGGCTGCTCAGGTCAAGTTTGAAGACCTTACAAAGGACATGAGGAAACTGAGGAGAGACCTGACTGGTGAGACACAGGTTATTATACTCTTGTATAACATCAGGCATAAAGGAGTACTGCTATATACAGTATGTAGTATGATACTCATTATACAAGCTGTCTTATACTGTATGAACACTTCCATCCATCATCCGTCAGAGGTGTTTCAGGGTAGATTCAGGATCTCAGATGCTCTGAAGCACCTTTTCCTTGTTCTCAGTCGTGTCATGGCTGGTATCAGGAGATTTACTGTATTTCTGGTATTAGGAGCTTTACCGTATGACTGGTATCAGGAGCTTTACCGTATGACTGGTATCAGGAGCTTTACAGTGTTGCTGGTAGCAGGATCTTTACCGTATGGCTGGTATCAGGAGCTTGGTGGTCACTGGCATGGTCAGTCCAGTTAGCCAGCCAGTCAGTCAGTTAGCCAGTGAGTCAGCCAGCCAGTTAGTCTGCCAGTCAGTTAGGCAGTGAGTCAGTCAGCCAGTTAGCTAGCCAGTCAGCCAGTCAGTCAGTCAGTCAGCCAACCAGCCAACCCGTGAGTTAGCCAGTGAGTCAGTCACCCAGCCAGCCAGCCTGTCAGTTAGTCAGCGAGTCAGTCATCTAGTCAGTCAGTGGTCCGCTGGGCAATCTGGGGGTTAAAGGTGTTGCCCCCCAGCACCCTGGTGTCTGTGATTATTTCAATCAACCAATAATACAGCATATGAAAGCAATTACATATGCTCTCGACTCTCCCCTCCTAGTGCAGATTGCTGTTAAACCCTGATCCTCTCTGGCCTGGGGGAAAAATACAAAGCGTCTACAAAAGAGCCCCAGACCCCCCATAAAGACCCAGTTTCCTCTACTGCAGGAAAAAGAATAGCAATCTCGCCCGGAGTCCTCGGGGTATTGGCAGGTTGGCAGTCTCGCCCGGAGTCCTCGGGGTGTTGGCAGGGAGCGGGGAGCCTGAATTTCTCCCAGAGTCCTCGGGGTATTGGCAGGTTGGCAGGGAGTGGGGAGCCTGAATTTTCAGTGTTTGGTGAGGTCCACCTATGACTCCCATTTTTATCCTCCCCGCAAGCCGCCAGTAATAAATATTTATGCTATGCTATTATAAACCACCCTAAAGAAACCAACTGGTCTAATTATATCAGATCACTCCCATTCACATCTGAATTATGTCTAACTCGGTGTGGCTAGTGCTAACACAGGATCACACCTCCATGGGTTATGTAGCTACAAGGGCTCTCAACTATGAGGATGCTAGCAATATGAAGCAGCTCTCCTTATCCATGCAGGAGCCTCATGAATCCTATTTTGCCCCACTTTCTGACTCTTTGCTAAGGTTCAGTGGTGTTCAGGCTATAGATTTCTTCCTCCATATCCATCTTCCCCAGAGTATGTATGTGTATGGTCTGATGCACAGGAGCAGGTCGGACTCCCTGGCCTGGCGGCTGCCCTCTCCTCCCCTCTGCCGTTCAGAAACATGATCCTCATTTGATCTGCCTTCCTGTTTGGGCAGGAGGTGATGACCTCTCTCTGGGTCTCTCTTCGGCGGGGTCTGGGGGGGTAGGATCCATCCCTTCTCTTCTGCACAAGGAGCCTGGCAACTATAGAGTAAGAGCTGGATATTGCACTGTGTTTTCCCTAGTGTCTTCTGAGGCTTTCAGTTCTATGTGTCAGGAGGGGTGTCTGTCCGTTTGGGGGCTACGGTATTTGTAGATGTTCCTGAAGAGTATCATTGGTTCACCCAGTCCCAGGGCTCATGTGGGAAGAGAGAGGACCTTTCATCCAATCAGGGCCAGCGGAGGCCACGGCCACGTAAAGCTCTCTTTAACTGCTGGGTAATTGAGGCGGACAGCGAGGCAGGGACGCTACTGAATGAAATAGTATCAAATAAAAAAGAACAGTCAGAGCTCATTTGCTGCCCAGGGGAGTTTAGTGTTTCACAGAAGGCATGTGCAGGGTTTGGCATTCTTCACCATGGCAAATCAGACAGTGTCTTTATTATAACTGCCCCTTAATGTCAGGTCGAGGCAAGGCCTTTAGCCTGAAACCCGTTTTACGACAGAGGCTCCAGTTTGGAATTCCATGTGTGGAGTTGTTGGGGTAGAGTACCGCCCCCTCTCTTCCCCACATAACTGTTAAATATAGGCTGCTCCTCATTTTGCTCAAATACAGGCACAAGATGCAGGGAACATGCAGAGTGTAGATAATACAGCCTTTGTAGACTCAATACCCTCACATAAGAATTTTAAACCATGTTCAATGATTGATATTATTTTGTCTTGGTAGCAGGCCATGTATTAAATGATGACACTGCCTTTTCAACAGATTTGTCCATACATTTCCTCACCTTGTTTTAGATATGGAGCCAGTTGAACCAAAATCTATCATCTATAATTTTTTTATGATTTCCTCAAACTATGACCTCCCAAGCATTCCCTTAGAGCAGAACAGAGCCTAGTGGTGCAATCTAGGTAAGACGTGGGCTACGGTTGGATGCTGGATAGGTCCAGGCTGATAGAGATTTATCTTAGAGGGAGGTGTGGGTGTCTTACCTTTATCTGCTGGCTTGCCCAATGTTGCCAGGGGTTTAGCAGGGCTCTAGCGTGGATGGGAGGGAGGGGGAAGCTGAGAGCCTGACAGTGCACTGGGGTGGGTTGTATATAATTGTGGATTAGTGAGAGAATTCCTTGTGCTTTAGAGCTGATGGAAAATGATCCAGTGCCTGGCGTGAATAACACTGATCTGCCAGGCCAGACCACGGACAAGACTAACCTCTCTCTCTCTCTCTTTCTCTCTCTCTCTCTCTCTCTCCTTTATGTCTCTTTCTCTCTCATATGCTTGACGGGCGAAAACATATGTAGTGTCAGTGTATCTGTGTTTTTTATTGGCAGTGATGGTTAGAAATGAAGGAATGCATAACAGAATCAACATGAATCTTTAATGAGTTCTAGCAATAGAACATTGAGAACAGAAATCTACTCTATATGGAAGTCTAATATGTAGAGCTCAATTATTATCCAAGTGTACAATGTTTTATTTTTCCAAACATCCCAGGGTCTACAGAATAATGTGCCGTTGTCTTGATGCCCTAACATTTCCCTGTAGCTTTGGGAAAGCCGTCGGTTAACGTGGGGAATTCATGGTGCATTCATTACATCGAAGTGAGCTTGACTAAATCCGTTTGCCACGTCTTGGAGCAGAAGTGAGACTCTGTCTTTTCATGTTAGCCCACTCCCCATGTTACAGTACAGTAACATACCTTACATGATGCTATCCTCTGGCATACCAGCTAGCCCAGTGTCCCTACAGACAACATGTAGTGGGCGAGCTTCCCGTTTACACACACGGTAGAGTTTATGTATCTATGCCTGACTACATTATTAACCACAAACGGTTTGGGCAACCCTTGAGAATATGTGCATCAAATCATCCCGCCATTATATTTGTCTTATATCTCCACTCTAAACCCAAATAAACCATCACATACAGTGGGGAGAACAAGTATTTGATACACTGCCGATTTTGCAGGTTTTCCTACTTACAAAGCATGTAGAGGTCTGTAAATTTTATCATAGGTACACTTCAACTGTGAGAGACGGAATCTAAAACAAAAATCCAGAAAATCACATTGTATGATTTTTAAATAATTAATTTGCATTTTATTGCATGACATAAGTATTTGATCACCTACCAACCAGTAAGAATTCCGGCTCTCACAGACCTGTTAGTTTTTCTTTAAGAAGCCCTCCTGTTCTCCACTCATTACCTGTATTAAATTCAACTGTTTGAACTCGTTACCTGTATAAAAGACACCTGTCCACACACTCAATCAAACAGACTCCAACCTCTCCACAATGGCCAAGACCAGAGAGCTGTGTAAGGACATCAGGGATAAAATTGTAGACCTGCACAAGGCTGGGATGGGCTACAGGACAATAGGCAAGCAGCTTGGTGAGAAGGCAACAACTGTTGGCACAATTATTAGAAAATGGAAGAAGTTCAAGATGACGGTCAATCTCCCTCGGTCTGGGGCACCATGCAAGATCTCACCTCGTGGGGCATCAATGATCATGAGGAAGGTGAGGGATCAGCCCAGAAATACACGGCAGGACCTGGTCAATGACCTGAAGAGAGCTGGGACCACAGTCTCAAAGAAAACCATTAGTAACACACTACGCCGTCATGGATTAAAATTCTGCAGCGCACGCAAGGTCCCCCTGCTCAAGCCAGCGCATGTCCAGGCCCGTCTGAAGTTTGCCAATGACCATCTGGATGATCCAGAGGAGGAATGGGATAAGGTCATGTGGTCTGATGAGACAGAAATAGAGCTTTTTGGTCTAAACTCCACTCGCCGTGTTTGGAGGAAGAAGAAGGATGAGTACAACCCCAAGAACACCATCCCAACCGTGAAGCATGGAGGTGGAAACATCATTCTTTGGGGATGCTTTTCTGCAAAGGGGACAGGACGACTGCACCGTATTGAGGGGAGGATGGATGGGGCCATGTATCGCGAGATCTTGGCCAACAACCTCCTTCCCTCAGTAAGAGCATTGAAGATGGGTCGTGGCTGGGTCTTCCAGCATGACAACGACCCGAAACACACAGCCAGGGCAACTAAGGAGTGGCTCCGTAAGAAGCATCTCAAGGTCCTGGAGTGGCCTAGCCAGTCTCCAGACCTGAACCCAATAGAAAATCTTTGGAGGGAGCTGAAAGTCCGTATTGCCCAGCGACAGCCCCGAAACCTGAAGGATCTGGAGAAGGTCTGTATGGAGGAGTGGGCCAAAATCCCTGCTGCAGTGTGTGCAAACCTGATCAAGAACTACAGGAAACGTATGATCTCTGTAATTGCAAACAAAGGTTTCTGTACCAAATATTAAGTTCTGCTTTTCTGATGTATCAAATACTTATGTCATGCAATAAAATGCAAATGAATTACTTAAAAATCATACAATGTGATTTTCTGGATTTTTGTTTTAGATTCCGCCACTCACAGTTGAAGAGTACCTATGATAAAAATTACAGACTTCTACATGCTTTGTAAGTGGGAAAACCTGCAAAATCGGCAGTGTATCAAATACTTGTTCTCCCCACTGTATGTAGAGGTTTTGAAATAGATTTCTCTACATGTATTTGTATACAGAGAATCTGTTTGGACATTTCATGTGTTGCTTACAATTTATGATGAGTAACATCTGGAAATCAGTCTTCTTCAGTGAAATATCACTATCCCAGAATAATGCTGAATCCACTGTCTGTATAAAGGCTGGCCCTGCCTGAATGTGGTGGCGGGAGAGGAGACAGGTCCCTTGTGACCTGGTGACTGGACAGGAAGCCAGACAGGACAAACAGTGCTGACAGTAGCACTATGACCTGCTTCTGTCTAACCATCTTAACACAGTGTGCCAAATACAACTGGTGTAGACTGCCTCTGTCTAACCATCTTAACACAGGCTGCCAAATACAACTGGTGTAGACTGCTTCTGTCTAACCATCTTAACACAGGCTGCCAAATACAACTGGTGTAGACTGCTTCTGTCTAACCATCTTAACACAGGCTGCCAAATACAACTGGTGTAGACTGCTTCTGTCTAACCATCTTAACACAGGCTGCCAAATACAACTGGTGTAGACTGCCTCTGTCTAACCATCTTAACACAGGCTGCCAAATACAACTGGTGTAGACTGCTTCTGTCTAACCATCTTAACACAGGCTGCCAAATACAACTGGTGTAGACTGCCTCTGTCTAACCATCTTAACACAGGCTGCCAAATACAACTGGTGTAGACTGCCTCTGTCTAACCATCTTAACACAGGCTGCCAAATACAACTGGTGTAGACTGCCTCTGTCTAACCATCTTAACACAGGCTGCCAAATACAACTGGTGTAGACTGCCTCTGTCTAACCATCTTAACACAGGCTGCCAAATACAACTGGTGTAGACTGCCTCTGTCTAACCATCTTAACACAGGGTGCATAATAGTACAACTGGTGTAGACTTTGTCGTAAAATGCTTGATTAGCCATTAGCCAGTTAAGTAGTTAATACAGATCATTGATAGGAAAGCAATCCCCTTGTGGTGGTCATTTGCAACTGTTTTTTCCTCTGTGAAGGAAGAGCGTCAACTGCAATTTCTGTCTCCCCCCCCGACTCAATTCAGTTTCAATTCAATTTAAGGGTTTTTATTGGCATGGGAAACATATGTTTACATTGCCAAAGCAAGTGAAATAGATAATAAACAAAAGTAAAATAAACTATAAAAACTGTACAGTAAACATTACATTTCAAGTGTCATTATGTCTATATACAGTGTAAATAGTTAAAGTACACAAAAAAACGACATAAATATAGGTTGTTTTTACAATGGTATTTGTTCTTCACTGGTTGCCCTTTTCTTGTGGCAACAGATCACAAATCTTGCTGCTGTGATTGCACACTGTGGTATTTCACCCAATAGATATGGGAGTTTATCAAAATTTGATTTGTTTTCAAATTCTTTGTCAGTGCAATCTGAGGGAAATGTGTGTCTCTAATATGGTCACACATTTGGCAGAAAGTTAGGAAGTGCAGCTCAGTTTCCACCTCATTTTGTGGGCAGTGTGCACATAGCCTGTCTTCTCTTGAGCAAGGCTATGCTCACTGAGTCTTTACATTTCCTTTGGGTCAGTCACAGTGGTCAGGTATTCTGCCACTGTGTTCTCTCTGTTTAGGGCCAAATAGCATTCTAATTTGCTCTGGGTTTTTTTTGTAAATTCTTTCCAATGTGTCAAGTAATTATCTTTTTGTTATCTCATGATGCTCATGATTTGGTTGGTTCTAATTTTGTTGCTAATTGTGTCACTCTCTCTCTCTTGCTCTCTCTCTGCTGCTGTAACACCAGGGAAACTGACATGGCTGTTTGGGCACAGAGAACCCAGATTAACACTCACTGGCCAATTAGAGAACAGCATGGACATATTTACAGTAATGGGATTATGTGGTTGTGGGGAGAGCAAGCCCCTGGGAGCATAGCAGGTCTTAAGTTAGCCTGTTTCACTGTAGTAATACTTTTACACTGTAGTAGTACTTTTACATTGTAGCAATACTTTTACACTGTAGTAGTACTTGCACATTGTAGCAATACTTTTATACTGTCGCAATAAATTTACACTGTAGCAATACTTTTACATTGTAGTAATACTTTTACACTGTAGCAATACTTTTACACTGTAGTAATATTTTTACATGGTTGTAGTACTTTTACATTTTAGCAATACTTTTACATTGTAGTAATACTTTTACACTGTAGTAGTACTTTTACATTGTAGTAATACTTTTACACTGTAGCAATACTTTTACACTGTAGTAATAATTTTACACGGTAGTAGTACTTTAACACTGTAGTAGTACTTTTACATTGTAGCAATACTTTTACACTGTAGTAATACTTTTACACTGTAGTAATATTTTTACACTGTAGTAGTACTTTTACATTTTAGCAATACTTGTACACTGTAGTAGTACTTTTACACTGTAGTAGTACTTTTACATTGTAGCAATACTTTTACATTGTAGCAATACTTTTATTGTAGTAATACTTTTTCACTGTAGTAATACTTGTACACTGTAGTAGTACTTTTACACTGTAGTAGTACTTTTACATTGTAGCAATACTTTTACATTGTAGCAATACTTTTACTGTAGTAATACTTTTTCACTGTAGTAATACTTTTACACTGGAGTAGTACTTTTACACTGGAGTAGTACTTTTACACTGTAGTAGTACTCTTACATTGTAGCCTGCATATCCCCAGGAGACTGCTGCTGTATAAAGGGCTCCCTTGATCTTCCTCCTCCTCCTCCTCCTACAAACTCCTCCTCCTCCTCCTCCTCCCCCTCCCCCTACCCCTACCCCTCCTCCGTGCCTATGTATTGTCACTGTAAGACAATGCCCTAAACCAGAGCCCACTAGGTTTTTATTTCATGCAGCTGCTGATGTTTTGGGGGTTTCCTTCTTGTGGCCTACACCGTCTGGACCACATTTAGAGGAGATCCGCCTCTTAATTGTAGTCTTGCTGTTTTGAACACCCTTTAATGTGCCTGTTTGAGACATGGAGATTTTAAGGAGTGAGAGATCTAAGACTTTTTAAAAAGTTGGATCTTTTCAGTCGTGTTTGAGCTGGCTCACTTGATCAGGTTTGTGTCATGGTTGTCTCTCAGCTGTGGATGATGTGGTTGGAACAGTGTATGTTCTTACTCAAGTAGTGTCTAGTAGTTCAAGTTTAGTCCCTCACCTTTCAAGAGCAACTATTCCTGAGACCCTGGAAAAGGATAGTGGGTAACTGGGCATATTCACCAGTTCTTAATACATCCCTCCGGATTATTTTGGAAACCAGTGAAGCAGTCTCAGACTCTGACCAGCCAAGTGTTCCTGTTGTGTTGTTAAGACATTTAGCTATGCAGTAATAACCAACACAAGGTATTTATTGCTCTCATTAAAGACTTGCAGATTTGAGTAAAGTTGCAAAAGTTATTCCGGCAGGCGGCTCTGTATATAGCATCCCATGTTGATTGTTAGGAGTAAATTAAATAGTTTGGCTCACGTTTGCCCAAGTCATTGTTGTTTCCTTTGAGCCTGTGTGAGCTAGGTGGTTTGGCAGGGCAACAAAGACCCATCCACAACAAACAAGGCTTCCACATTCAGCCGTCACCCACATGTACAGTTCCACTGGGGAGAGCCAGAACAGGACAGAACAATCTACTGCCACCATCTCCTATCTAGCTAGTGGGCCAAACACTCAAGGTGTTGGTTGGATGACTGTCATAGCCCAGTATCTGTGGCTTCAACATGTTATCTCGTCAAATATGTTGAGAGTAACAGATTGAACACCCTACTCCCAATCAGAGAAATGTCTTTGGACAATTTAAGTAGAACTGTATTTCCATCATCTGTCTATTAAATGTGTTTATGAAGATTTATAGTCAATTTCTCATTTTGAATGCAGACCAAGCTCATTTATGTGATTGCAAGGTATTTTCAATAGCCATCTGGTTGGGATGTTTAGGAGGAGATTCACACACATTTTCCCTCAAATGTTTTCCCTCGGCAGGCTTTAGTTAACTCACTTATGAAAGTGCTGGAAATGTGCTACATTTGCTGTTTGGACACGCTTGTTATTGTTTTACAGCTTAGCCCTATAATAGATGCCAAATTCACACAGTACACCGCAGTATGCAGTCTACTCTCACTCACACTTTCTCTCCCCCACCCACCCCAGGCCAGAGCTTTTTTAATCCATTCCTGCTGAGAAATTTCCGATATTTAACATTTCCCGCTCTCTCGCTCTCCCTCAGCGTGTGAAAAGGCTGTTCAGAAGGTGTGTGCTAACTCCTCAGAGAAGAACCTCCAGCCCTTCAAGGAGAAAATGGAGGCCTTCGTCTCGACCGGTGAGTAAAACAAACCAGAACCAGAGGGAGGGGAGGAGAGGAGACATGACTAGGACAGTAGCGGTGCGTGGGTAAAATCACAGGGGAAGCCAAGCCTTGGGAAAAAAGGCCATATCACAACCTACTGTATGTGTTGTGTTAATTGCGTTACTTGCTCTATAACCTGTTAGTTCATCTGTGTTGGCACCGTGATATATAAGCATAAGGCCAAGACAAAAAGAATACTCAACCACACCTTTGTTTCATCACAAAACCGGAGAGTTACATTAACTACAGCATGGTCAGGCAAGTTAATGTTTCCGACATTTTCGGACTACTGAACAACTATTGATTTAGAACCATGGAGAGTTACCACAAGTCACAAAGAAAACAGAAGCTGCCACCACTAATCCAGCACCGTTTCAACTTCAACATCATTAAATCACCCATTTGCTAAAAGATAGCAAAAACAATTTAGTCCAATCAATGTAAGCTAAATATGATGTGGCTGTCCATGGTTCTGATTTCTGTGTGTGCGTGCATGCGTGCGTGCATTTGTGCAAGTAGAAAAAACATGTTGACTCACCCTACTTGTAGAGAAACACCAATGCCATCCTCCTCTTTCATGTTGACGAAATGGTCTATGACTCTGTCATACAGTACATGCTTGCTCGCAAGCCTAACATCCTTTTATGGGCAACGATGAGCCAGCTAGTTAACATTAGCCTAGTATCTAGCTACATATTGAACTTCCAACCTCTCAGCCCAGGGGCACAACGTTTGAATTTATGTTTGGATCAGAATCGCCATTATAATCATTGGCCAGTATGGAGAATTAAGTAAAACAAAGTCCAAATCCCTATCTCCATCCATGGCTAATTTGGGAAAGGGACAATTTTGGCGAGCTAGCTAGCCACCGGACAACGACACAACGACATGCAACAATTCAAGTTTTTTTCTGTCAATTATGTTTTGCTATTGATGTGATTGGTGTGAAGCCAAATCCAAACTGGCTTCTTTTCCCTTGACACTTTTCTTTGGTGCACACACTCAGTTTAGATTGGCTATTATTTTATACTTTTTTTATCAAAGGAGGCCAAATGCTCACTGGCTTCCCTTGCAATGCTATGGGAAGCAACAATGTCACACTCTTCTTGACCAGACAGCATCAGACAGATGGGCTACACATACACAGACAGAGGGGTGCTGTTTCGCTTGCTCGGATGCTTTCTCATACATTCAGCCTCTTGCGAATTGAAGGGAAATTATGAGACGAAAGATACATTATTTTATATAGGGTTTTTTATTGGTCCATTTTTGGCATCCATGAATACACGCCACTGGACTAGGGTTCAAAATGGAAGGTATATCACATGATATAAACCATCAATTTAGTGAATACCATTGGTGTTTAATATAAGGGTTTCAGCATGAAATATACTCTCTCCCTCCCTCTCTCTCTCTCTCTATATATATATATATATACAGTGGGGAGAACAAGTATTTGATACACTGTCGATTTTGTAGGTTTTCCCACTTACAAAGCATGTAGAGGTCTGTAATTTTTATCATAGGTACACTTCAACTGTGAGAGACAAAAATCCAGAAAATCACATTGTATGATTTTTAAATAATTAATTTGCATTTTATTGCATGACATAAGTATTTGATCACCTACCAACCAGTAAGAATTCCGGCTCTCACAGACCTGTTAGTTTTTCTTTAAGAAGCCCTCCTGTTCTCCACTCATTACCTGTATTAACTGCACATGTTTGAACTCGTTACCTGGGAGAAGGTCATGTGGTCTGATGAGACAAAAATAGAGCTTTTTGGTCTAAACTCCACTCGCCGTGTTTGGAGGAAGAAGAAGGATGAGTACAACCCCAAGAACACCATCCCAACCGTGAAGCATGGAGGTTGAAACATCATTCTTTGGGGATGCTTTTCTGCAAAGGGGACAGGACGACTGCACCGTATTGAGGGGAGGATGGATGGGGCCATGTATCGCGAGATCTTGGCCAACAACCTCCTTCCCTGAGTAAGAGCATTGAAGATGGGTCGTGGCTGGGTCTTCCAGCATGACAACAACCCGAAACACACAGCCAGGGCAACTAAGGAGTGGCTCCGTAAGAAGCATCTCAAGGTCCTGGAGTGGCCTAGCCAGTCTCCAGACCTGAACCCAATAGAACATCTTTGGAGGGAGCTGAAAGTCCGTATTGCCCAGTGACAGCCCCGAAACCTGAAGGATCTGGAGAAGGTCTGTATGGAGGAGTGGGCCAAAATCCCTGCTGCAGTGTGTGCAAACCTGGTCAAGAACTACAGGAAACGTATGATCTCTGTAATTGCAAACAAAGGTTTCTGTACCAAATATTAAGTTCTGCTTTTCTGATGTATCAAATACTTATGTCACACAATAAAATGCAAATTAATTACTTAAAAATCATACAATGTGATTTTCTGGATTTTTGTTTTTGATTCCGTCACTCACAGTTGAAGAGTACCTATGATAAAAATTACAGACTTCTACATGCTTTGTAAGTGGGAAAACATTTAAAATCGGCAGTGTATCAAATACTTGTTCTCCCCACTGTATATATACACAGTATATACTGTATATTCTGTGCATTCGGAAAGTATTCAGACCCTGTGACTTTTTCCACATTTTGTTACGTTACAGCCTTATTATAAAATGTATTAAATTGTTTTTTTCCCCTCATCAATCTACTCACAATACCCCATAATGACAAAGAAAAAGTATGTTTTTAGAAATGTTGCAAATGTATACAAAAAGCTTGGCACACCTGTATTTGGGGAGTTTCTCCCATTCTTCTCTGAAGATCCTCTCAAGCTCTGTCAGGTTGGATGGGGAGCATCGTTGCACAGCTATTTTCATGTCTCTCCAGAGATGTTAGATCGGGTTCAAGTCCGGGCTCTGGCTGGGCCACTCAAGGACATTCAGAGACTTGTCCCAAAGCCACTCCTGTGTTGTTTTGGCTGTGTGCTTAGGGTCATTGTCCTGTTGGAAGATGAACCTTCGCATCAGTCTGAGGTCTGGAGCAGGTTTTCATCAAGGATCTCTTTGTACTTTGCTCCGTTCATCTTTCCCTCAATCCTGACTAGTCCCCCAGTCCCTGCCGCTGAAAGTGGTGCCAGGTTTCATCCAAACGTGACGCTTGGCATTCAGGCCGAAGAGTTCATTCTTGATTTCATCAGACCAGAGAATCTTGTTTTTCATGGTCTGAGAGTCCTTTAGGTGCCTTCTGGAAAACTTCAAGCGAGCTGTCATGTGCCTTTTACTGAGAAGTGATGGAGGCCACTGTGTTCTTGGGAACCTTCAATGCTGCAGAAATGTTTTGGTACCCTTCCCCAGATCTCTGCCTCGAAACAATCCTGTCTCGGAGCTCTACGGACAATTCCTTCAACCTCATGGCTTGGTTTCTGCACTGTCAACTCTAGGGCCTTTCCAAATAATGTCCAATCAATTTAATTTACCACAGGTGGACTGCAATCAAGTTGTAGAAACATCTCAAGGATGATCAATGGAAACAGGATGCATTACTATTGTTATAAAACATTTTTTTTACTACGTCAATATGTATTTGTTGTCAGTGTTTTGGCATCAAACTGGTGGCAGTTGTGAAGAAAAGTCAATAGTTGGAAGAGTTGCAGAGTTAACTGAAAATAATGCCATTGTTGATTAGATACATTTTTCATTAATTATGCTATTTAAGGCTAATTTAAGTATAAATGACCAAAGTTACGATAGGTTGCCATATATTTTCTGTTAATTACCTAAATCTGGACATGACCCCACTGTTCTCCAAATCTGTCTTCAGAGATTACATATTCTCCACATAGACTATTTATTGCTGAGGAGAATGTCATGTAAAGAAACCAAACTCAGAGAGAAACTAGAGAGGTCCTGTTTTCCTTTCTCAAAAACACTGAGAGGAACCATTAAAGCCCAAAGCTGTACTTTAGCTCTTCAATATATTTTTTTGCCCTGTCAGGCCGTTAGTTAGGTGGTGGTGGAGCCCAGGTCCAGCATTAGTTAGAGAGGGTGCTGCATGTCAGACAGCACAGGGACAGGAGTCTAAAGCCTAACCCTGTAGAGAGGATCACATTGCCCTTAACATGCTGCCTGTACTCCGGCTGCTATAAAGCTGGCAGGACATCCCTTGCTGAGGGCTCATAAAGCCTGACTGGACTCAGTGGGACAGCTTGGGGACCACCGTGGCAGCCAGGGACACACTGCACCGAGACAGAGACGCTGTGATCCCCTCCACCTCTCCCCCCTCCACAGCCCCACTCCAGTGCCTTGCAAAGTTAGCCAGTCAGCAAGTAGAGCTGCTCCCATTGAAAGCATAACGTTTATCCACTTCCATCATGCAGACATGGGCTCCGGTAAGGTTTCTGTGGTATGCAGCATGAGGAAACACAGAGGTCATAGTGTTCCTAGAGAGAAAGTGGACATCCATCTCAGAGTGTTCCTCCAACGGCCCAAAGGGCCAACATGTTCAACTGTGATTACTATTGATCATAGGGATGTGAGAGGCAGAGGGAAGGAGTTTACAGAGACGTGGTGTGATCCCTGATTTACTGGAAATTACTGTGTAAATATTCCCAGGAGTTATTGTTCACATAGCAGAGACACATCTGCTCCTAACATGCATTACAACGTGGCTTGCAGACAGAGGGAGGGGCTTTGTGTTAGGCTTATGCAGAGTAGGTACTAGGCTCGTGTCGCTAAAGCACCATAATACATACAGAAGCTCTTTCCCATTTGAATGAGTGCCAACTAGGACTCCCATACAGTACGTAGATGCACTTCTGCCAATGTTCTCACAACATTGGACACAGTTCACTGGTTTTATAAGATCAAGCTCTCATCGCAGTGGGTAACATCATAAGTGCAACCAAACAGAATCCAACTCAGAGTAACTTGGCAAGCCAACAACCACCTGCATGCAATCTCGCCACCTTCACCAATTTTACATAGCTGCCACAGGCGAGGGCCTTCACACATTTCTGCATGCCACAAAGAGCCACAAAGAGCGGGCTATTAACAAAACACACTGCCTCAGGTCTATAGACCTGTATAGGTCTGGTAGAGCATCAGAGTTTGCTTAAAGTGGAGCCACCTCTCTCTACGGGGCCAATATCCCCAACAACCTCTTTTATCTTTACAAAGTACTAGTGACAGACAAAAGTGTCAGCGTCACACAAGGCGATCTACATTTTACTACATTAAAGGGCAAATTGCACACATTACTTGTGGCGGACGGAGAATATTGTGAAACAATAGGCTCTTTCTATAAAATATGCAAATGAGGTATCTCACAGAGAGATTGCATCCATATGTTGTTGGAGGTACAGAGTGTGAACTGGAGGCAGGGCAGTGTTTTCAGCATATCAATTATTAATGTACTGTATGTGTTACAAAGTCTGCCTTGATATGTTTGTCTCCTAGTTACA
This sequence comes from Thymallus thymallus, assembly GCA_023634145.1. Taxonomy (NCBI): domain Eukaryota; kingdom Metazoa; phylum Chordata; class Actinopteri; order Salmoniformes; family Salmonidae; genus Thymallus; species Thymallus thymallus. Next base: position 8,701,460 of record CM042406.1, read on the forward strand.
CATTGCAAACAGAAATGTATTCTAGAATGTTTACTCTTTTTAACATTCCAGTGTGTCAAACCTCTATCTGTATCCTTGGTCAATATCACAGAATATTTGAAAGGTCTTTAAAACATGATGGTTGCCACTGGATACAAAATGGTATTGGTTAACAAAAACACTTCTTGAACATAAACTTTCCAGTGGGAAACATATAAACTATTCTTAATAAACAGAGCTCCTCCAGCAGTTGCCCTTACTTGTGACGTAGTGTGGTTTAGTGCTGGAGAGAGGTCCATTCCATTGTCCACCTCCTGAGGATTGTTCCATGACTTCAATACACAGAACAAAGCAACAGTTCTCACACAAAAGGGTTGTGAAGGCTCTAAATATTTAATTGACTGTGGAAACAATATTAGTGTTGTCCAGTGGACATCCATCTCTGACCCAGAACTGCCTCGTAGGCTGTCGGGAGGCTGTGAGGAAGCTGCTGAGGCTGTGACCCACCCCTGCTTCCCTTCCGTACATACAGTACTGGTCCTCCTCTTATTTTATCTACTCAGATTTTGGGCATTTTTGATAAAATGCTGAAATGTTGAGTCCCTAACTTACAGCAGCTCTCAGCCTATTAATGAGATGAGAATGGCTCTGCAATAGATGGGTTCCATTTTACAGGCTCCTGACCAATTCTGCTATTTTTGCGCAGATCTTAACTTCTTTTTTGTACATAATGTTTCCGCCATCGTTTCCTATGACCGAAAAGAGCTTCTGGACATCAGAACAGCGATCAAGTAACCTTGATTTGGATGAAGATTTCTACTTCAACAAGTTGGCGGCGCAGGACATACTGCTCACCCCGAACCAGGCCCTAATCCAATCCCAGAGACTGGCAAAAGGAAAAGATAGCTTAAAAGAAGCAGTCGTGCAGGGGCACCCTGACTAAAACCATAATCCGCCTCTACCCTCTGTTCTATTGGAAAACATACTATTCTGGATGGTTATAAGAAATCCTGATATGACCTCCGATGAGCCATCAAACAGGCAAAGTGTCAATATATGACTAAAATCAAATCTTACTATGCCGACTCTGATGCTTGTCAGTGTGGCAGGGCTTGCAAACTATCACGGATTACAAAGGGAAGCCCAACAGTGAGCTGCCCATTGACGCGAGCCTAACAGACGATCTAAATGCCTTCTATGCTCACTTCGAGGCAAGCAACACTGAACCATGCATTAGAGCACCAGCTTTTCCGGATGACTGTGTGATCACGTTCTCCGTAGCCAATGTGAGTAAGACCTATAAACAGGTTAACATTCACAAGTCCGCATGGCCAGACGGATTACCAGGACGCATACTCAGAGCATGTGCTGACCATCTAGCAAGTGTCTTCACTGACATTTTCAACCTCTCCCTGACCCAGTCTGGAATAAATACATGTCAAGCAGACCACCATAGTCCCTGTGCCCAAAAACGCAATGGTAACCTGTCTAAATGACTATTTCCCAGTAGCACTCACATCTGTAGACATGAAATGCAAGGGCTGGTCATTGCTCACATCAAAAGCATCATCCCAGACACCCTGGACCCACTCCAATTCGCATGCCGCCCCAACAGATCCACAGATTACGAAATCTCTATTGCACTCCATACTGCCCTCTCCCACCTAGACAAGAGGAACACCTATCTGATGATGCTGTTCATTGACTACAGCTCAGCGTTCAACACCATAGTGGCCTCTAAGCTCACCACTAAGCTAAGGACCCTGGGACTGAACACCTCCCTCTGCAGCTGGATCATCTCAAATATATTTTGATTTGTTTAACACTTTTTTGGTTATTACATGATTCCTTATGTGTTATTTCATAGTTTTGATGTCTTCACTGTTATTCTACAATGTAGAAAATAGTAATAATTTAAGAAAAACCCTTGAATGAGTAGGTGTGTCCAAACTCTTGAATGGTACTGTATATACAGTATAATTTATATGTCCAAAAATAGATGTAGCAACTACAGATTGGCCCTTTAAGTCTATCAAAAGTGTGCACGTTTGAGCATGTGTCCATTAGGCCTATGGATAATTTTTTGTTATCAGCATGAATTAGATTGAGAAATAAAAGCACGACTTTGGATCCGCACTATGCAGCTGTTGCAAGAGCACATTTTTCACTGGCTGTCCACTGGTTTCAAAAACAATGATTGATAGACAGCTTAAACTTCTTGAATTCAACCATTATTGGGTTCAAATACACATTTCGATTTGTCAACAGCCATCCACAACAACCACAATCCGTAAGGCGCAAATAGCTAAATGAGAGAGCAGGAGTGTGATTCACGTGTAGATACCAATAATAAGTGATATCCGTATCGCCGTAGACTACACCGCTGCTATCATCCTTACCTCCAAACGTTTATTCAAATTGGGAAATCTTTGCATACCGACAGCAGTCGCACCATTTATATTTTATTTATTTAACCTTTATTTAACTAGGCAAGTCAGTTAAGAACAAATTCTTATTTACAATGACAGCCTACCTAGAGAGCAAATTAGGGTTAAGTGCCTTGCTCGAGGACACATCGACAGGTTTTTCACCTTGTGGGCTCAGGTATTTGAACCAGCGACCTTTCAGTTACTGGCCCAACGCTATAACTGCTATGCTACCTGCCGACCTGCCACCATTGGAAGGCATAGCTTGGACTGTAGCCTATTCCTGCTCTTTTCCCGCAATCCATCAAACACATTTGGTGTGTCATCATAGTGGTCTCTGATTTGTGGTTAGACTCGCTCAGGTGGAACAAACTTAAACGTGTAATCCGTTACTCCCCAACCCTGATTACGTGTTATTACTTTTCTATTATTTCTTTATTTTCTTTCTCTCTGCATTGTGGGTAAGGGCCCATAAGTAAGCATTTCACTGTTAGTCTACACCTGTTGTTTGCAAAGCATGTGATGAAAACATTTGGTTTGATTTGATGCTTCAGCAGTTTGGGAGCAAGATTTTTTCCCTCTCCTTCAGAACTGTTTATTAGCATTGAAAGAATGTTGGTTAGTTTCTACAAAAACAATGAACCAACCCACCTTTCTGTTTTCACTTTATCAGAAACTCTTTGAATCCTCCAGGGACATTTTCAGAAACATTTTGAGTAGTGAATAAACACCATGACTAATTTAAAACACGTTTTCCCACTTTAATCTTCAGTTCTGTAATGTTATTTTAATCTTTAGTTCTGTAATGTTATTTTGTATAATGTTCTATGGGCTTTTATGTCTTGCCATTTCATCCTCAAGTTCTCTTTGTTGTCAGTTTATCAAAACCGAGTTACTAATGTTCCACTCTTCCAGATAACTACGTGTTGAGTTGAAAGTGTCTGTTTAACATTGCATGCCATGTAGTCCTTTAATGGCTGAGTAATCCTGAGTAAGGTTGAGTTATGCTCATGAGTTGGACTGACTAAATTCTCATTTGATGTGAGCTGTTTTCCTTCATGTTTACCACTGAGAGGTGTCTGGCCCATGGAGATGTTCCTCCCTCTGGTCCCAATTCCCCAGGGCTGTACTGTATGTGTTGCAAACAAAATCTACCTTGATATGTTTGTCTCCTAGTTACACATTGCAAAGGGAAATGTATTCTAGAATGTTTACTCTTTTTTACATTCCAGTGTGTCAAACTTCTATCTGTCAATATCAGACACTGCCCTGCAAAGGGTACAGTCAGTCCTTCACTAAAGATTCCATTGTACACTGGTTTCCACCAAGCTAAGTTCCCAACCTTTCTCCACCAGACTATCGTGGCCATAATCATCTAGTTGGTCATATTTGCACAATCCTAAAGTCCTCACTGTGTTGGCTTCAATTATTTGTATGTTGTCTTGGGCAGAGGCTTTGAAAACATGTGTGTTTGTGCCATGGTAATAGGAGCCTGTAGGCTCCCTCTTGATACGACAACAATATGAAAAGCTTAACACAGCTTAACAAAGTTCAAAGATTGGGGCTGGCAAGGAACAAGGTATATTTATTGTTTCCGTGAACAAGAGATTTATCGACACAGACACACACACACTAACGTTCACACATACAGCTCCTTTTGATGTTTGATTGAGTATGTATAGAAATGGCATACATACATCAAAACATTTTTATTGCATGGAGTTGTAGTCACTGATGCAGTAAAGATTGCATAATTTTTTTCACAGAAAGCTTCCAGGTCCTTAACACAGCTTATATATGTATTCACTAGCCCTTCGTTATCTGAATGCTTGGTAAACCAGTGGTTTGGAAAAGTGTGTCAGAGTTTTAAAGACCTAATTTATTGTCCCTCTCAGCATGCGGGTCGCATAACTTTCCAGTTAGCCACTACTGGTTTCATGTATACACAGGTAGCGAAGGAAGAGAAACTTCACACATTCTCTCTCTCTCTCTCTCTCTCTGTCTCTCTCTCTGTCTCTCTCTCTCTCTCTGTCTCTCTCTCTGTCTCCATCTCTGTCTCTCTGTCTCTCTCTCTCTCTCTGTCTCTCTCTCTGTCTCTCTCTCTCTGTCTCTCTCTCTGTCTTTGTCTCTCTGTGGACCACTCTCTCTCAGAGTGCCGGCCAGCCTGGTGCCATCTCTACACAGAACCGCACCAGAGAGGACCTCAGGCGCCAGCTCGACCCCCCGCTGGGACTGACGCCATTGGTCATGGCTCTCCCCCCTCCTCCCCATCCCAGCCATGGCCACCCCTTCCCTTCGTTAGGTTTATCTCAGACAATCAGCCTGCTTCTCCCAAAAGACCCCCAAACCTGCCTTTGAATTTTTGGGGGGAGACTTCCCCCTCTTAAATCTTCAAGTGGGAAAGGTCCCCCCATCATTGTAAAAAGGATGAATCTGGAAAAATGCAATAAATCTGAGATCACAGGCACTCCCTGGCCCTAGATAAATTATTACACCTCGTCCTGGCCGGCCGCACACATCTGCCTTGCATTTAGACACTTTTAAATGGCAGGAGTCCACAGGAGCCTCCAGTTCCCGAGCCTCATACACTCACTCCTCAGCCCTTTGCTGTGCTGCCTGTACCCCTGCTCTGCACCTCTGCTCCTTTCCCTTCGTCAACACAGTGCACCTCTTCTACTACAACGCCACCCCAGACATCACCAACTCACACTCCTCATCAGCACACTGTATACTGTGTATAAAGTACTGTGCAAAAGTTTTAGGCAGCTGTGTCATATTTGGTGTGACCACCCTTTGCCTTCAAAACATCATCAATTATTCTAGGTACACTTGCACAAAGTCAGGGATTTTGTAGGTATATAGTCAGGTGTATGATTAAACAATTATACAGGTTCTAATGATCATCAATTCAATATGTACACAAACACAATCATTAACTGAAACAGAAACAGCTGTGTAGGAGGAATAAAACTGGGTGAGGAACAGCCAAACTAAGCTAACAAGGTGAGGTTGCTGAAGACCGTTTACTGTCAAAAGTCATACACCATGGCAAGACTGAGCAAGGCAACAAGACACAAGGTAGTTATACTGCATCAGCAAGGTCTCTCCCAGGTAGAAATTTCAAAGCAGACAGGGGTTTCCAAATGTGCTGTCCAAGCTCTTTTGAAGAAGCACAAAGAAACGGGCAACGTTGAGGACCGTAGATGCAGTGGCCGGCCAAGGAAACTTACTGCAGCAGATGAAAGACACATCATGCTTACTTCCCTTCGCAATCGAAATATGTCCAGCAGTGCCATCAGCTCAGAATTGGCAGAAAACAGTGGGACCCTGGTGCACCCATCTATTGTCCAGAGAAATCTGGTCAGAAGTGGCCTTCATGGAAGACTTGTGGCCAAAAAGCCATACCGCCGACGCGGAAACAAGGCCAAGCGACTTAACTATGCACGAAAACACAGGAACTGGGGTGCAGAAAAATGTCAGCAGGTGCTCTGGACTGATGAGTCAATATTTGAAACATTTGGCTGTAGCAGAAGACAGTTTGTTCGCCGAAAGACTGGAGAGCGGTACACAAATGAGTGTCTGTAGGCAACAGTGAAGCATGGGGGAGGTTCCTTGCAATTTTGGAGCTACATTTCTGCAAATAGAGTTGGGCATTTGGTCAGAATTAATGGTCTCCTCAATGCTGAGAAGTACAGGCAGATACTTATCCATCATGCAATATCAATACCAATCCATCCTTTTGGGGTGGCAGGTAGCATAGTGGTTAGGGCGTTGGGCCAGTAACTGAAAGGTTGCTGGATTGAATCCCTGAGCTGACAAGGTAAAAATCTGTATTTCCGCTCCTGAACATGGCAGTTAACCCACTGTTCACCAGTAGGCTGTCATTGTAAAAAATGATTTGTTCTTAACTGACTTGCCTAGTTAAATTAAAAAAAACAGGGAGGCATCTGATTCGCCCCAAATTTATTCTGCAGCATGACAACGACCCAAACATACAGCAAAAGTAATTAAGAACTATCTTCAGCATCAAGGAGTCCTGGAAGTGATGGTATAGCCACCACAGAGCCCTGATCTCAACATCAAGTCTGTCTGGGATTACATGAAGATTAAGAAGCAACTGAGGCTGCCTAAATCCACAGAAGAACTGTGGTTAGTTTGGGCCAACCTACCTGCCGAGTTCCTTCAAAACTGTGTGCAAGTGTACCTAGAAGAATTGATGCTGATTTGATGTAGGTTTTCTTCTGTTCACTCACTTTGCATTTTGTTAATTGATAAATATAAACTGTTAACATGTCTATTTTTGAAAACATTCTTACTTTACAGCATTTTTTCACACCTGCCTAAAACAGTACTGTGTGTATGTACAGTCGGAAGTTTACAGGCACTTAGGTTGAAGTCATTAAAACCCATTTTTCAACCACTCCACAGATTTCAAGTTAACAAACTATAGTTTTGGCAAGTCGGTTAGGACATCTACTTTGTGCATGACACAAGTATTTCTTCCAACAATTGTTTACAGACAGATTATTCCACTCATAATTCACTATATCACAATTCCAGTAGGTCAGAAGTTTATATACACTAAGTTGACTGTGCCTTTAAACAGCTTGGAAAATTCCAGAAAATGATGTCATGGCTTTAGAAACTTCTGATAGGCTAATTGACATAATTGGAGGTTACCTGTGGATGTATTTCAAGGCCTACCTTCAAACTCAGTGCCTCTTTGCTCGACATCATGGTAATATCAAAAGAAATCAGCCAAGACCTCAGAAAACAAATTGTAGACCTCCACATGTCTGGTTCATCCTTGGGAGCAATTTCCAAATGCCTGAAGGTACCACATTCATCTGTACAAACAATAGTACGCAAGTATAAACACCATGGGACCACGCAGCCGTCATACCACTCAGGAAGGAGACGCGTTCTGTCCCCTAGAGATGAACGTACTTTGGTGTGAAAAGTGCAAATCAATCCCAGAACAACAGCAAAGGACCTTGTGAAGATGCTGGAGAAACTGGTACAAAAGGATCTATATCCACAGTAAAACAAGTCCTATATCGACATAACCTGAAAGGCCGCTCAGCAAGGAAGAAGCCACTGCAACTGCACATGGGGACAAAGATCGTACTTTTTGGAGAAATGTCCTCTGGTCTGATGAAACAAAAATACAACTGTTTGGCCATAATGACCATCATTATATTTGGAGGAAAAAGGGGGAGGCTTGCAAGCCGAAGAACACCATCCCAACGGGGGTGGCAGCATCATGTTGTGGGGGTGCTTTGCTACAGGAGGGACTGACGCACTTCACAAAATAGATGGCATCATGAGGAAGGAAAATTATGTGGATATATTGAAGCAACATCTCAAGACATCAGTCAGGAAGTTAAAGCTTGGTCGCAAGTGGGTCTTCCAAATGGACAATGACCCCAAGGATACTTCCAAAGTTGTGGCAAAATGGCTTAAGGACAACAAAGTCAAGGTATTGTAGTGGCCTTCACAAAGCCCTGACCTCAATCCTATAGAACATTTGTGGGAAGAACTGAAAAAGCATGTGCCAGCAAGGAGGCCTACAAACCTGACTCAGTTACACCAGTTCTGTCAGGAGGAATGGGCCAAAATTCACTCAACTTATTGTGGGAAGCTTGTGGAAGGCTAGCGAAAACGTTTGACCCAAGTTAAACAATTTAAAGGCAATGCTACCAAATACTAATTGAGTGTATGTAAACTTCTGACCCACTTGGAATGTGATGAAAGAAATAAAAGCTGAAATAAATAATACTCTCTACTATTATTCTGACAATTCACATTCTTAAAATAAAGTGGTGATCCTAACTGACCTAAGACAGGACATTTATACTAGGATTAAATGTCAGGAATTGTGAAAAAATGGGGATTTGAATGTATTTGTAAACTTCCGACTTCAACTGTATATGTGTGTGTGTGTGTGTGTGTGTGTGTGTGTGTGTGTGTGTGTGTGTGTGTGTGTGTGTGTGTGTGTGTGTGTGTGTGTGTATGTGTATATATATATATATATATACACACACACTGGGGGCCAGAAGTTTGAAATATTACTAATTTAATTTTTTTTCTGTATTTGCACAATTTTTTACATTGTAGAATAAAAGTGAAGACATCTAAACTATGACAGTTTTTTCGTAACCAAAAAAGTGTTAAACAAATCAAAATATATTTTATATTTGAGATTCTTCTAATAGCCACCTTTTCCTTGATGACAGCTTTGCACACTCTTGGCATTCTCTCAACCAGCTTCACCTGAAATGCTTCATGGATGCTTGAAGAAGTTCCCACGTATGATGAGCACTTGTTGGCTGCTTTTCCTTCACTGCGGTCCGACTCATCCCATACCATCTACATTTGGTTGAGTTTGGAACCAGAAATGTCCATTGCTCGTGTTTCTTGGCCCAAGCAAGTCTGTTCTTCCTTTAGTAGTGGTTTCTTTGCAGCAATTTGACCATGAAGGCCTGATTCACACAGTCTCCTCTGAACAGTTGATGTTGAGATGTCTGTTACTAGAACTCTGTGAAGCATTTATTTGGGCTGCAATCTGAGGCTGGTAACTCTAATGAACTTATCCTCTGCAGCAGAGGTATTTCTGGGTCTTCCATTCCTGTGGCGGTCCTCATGAAGCTGGTTGAGAGAATGCCATGATTGTGCAAAGCTGTCATCAAGGCAAAGGGTGGCTACTTTGAAGAATCTCAAATATAAAATATATTTTGATTTGTTTAACACTTTTTTGGTTACTACATGATTCCATATGTGTTATGTCATAGTTTTGATGTCTTCACTTTTATTCTACAATGTAAAAAATTGTGCAAATAAAGAAATACCCTTGAATGAGTAATATTCAAAACTTTTGGCCCCCAGTGTGTGTGTATATATACTCAGCAAAAAAAGAATCGTCCTCTCACTGTCAACTTCGTTTATTTTTCAGCAAACTTAACATGTGTAAATATTTGTATGAACATAACAAGATTCAACTACTGAGACATAAACTGAACAATTTCCACAAACATGTGACTAACAGAAATGGAATAATTTGTCCCTGAAGAAAGGGGGGGTCAAAATCAAAAGTAGTATCTGGTGTGGCCACCAGCTGCATTAAGTACTGCAGTGCATCTCCTCCTCATGGACTGCACCAGATTTGCCAGTTCTTGCTGTGAGCACTGATGGAGGGATTGTGCGTTCCTGGTGTAACTCGGGCAGTTGTTGTTGCCATCCTGTACCTGTCCCGCAGGTGTGATGTTCGGATGTACCAATTCTGTGCAGGTGTTGTTACACTTGGTCTGCCACTGCGAGAACGATCAGCTGTCCGTCCTGTCTCACTGTAGCGCTGTCTTAGGCGTCTCACAGTACAGACATTGCAATTTATTGCTCTGGCCACATCTGCAGTCCTCATGCCTCCTTGCAGCATGCCTAAGGCACATTCACGCAGATGAGCAGGGACCCTGGACATCATTCTTTTGGTGTTTTTCAGAGTCAGTAGAAAGGCCTCTTCAGTGTCCTACGTTTTCATAACTGTGACCTTAATTGCCTACCGTCTGTGACCGTTCCAGATGTGCATGTTCATTAATTGTTTATGGTTCATTGAACAAGCATGGGAAACAGTGTTTAACCCCTTTACAATGAAGATCTTAGTTATTTGGATTTTTACGAATTATCTTTGAAAGACAGGGTCCAGTTGTTTTTTTGCTGAGTATATATACAGTGGGGAGAACAAGTATTTGATACACTGCCGATTTTGCAGGTTTTCCCACTTACAAAGCATGTAGAAGTCTGTAATTTTTATCATAGATACTCTTCAACTGTGAGTGACGGAATCTAAAACAAAAACCCAGAAAATCACATTGTATGATTTTTAAGTAATTCATTTGCATTTTATTGCATTCCCCAGATCTCTGCCTTGACACAATCTTGTCTCGGAGCTCTACGGACAATTCCTTCAACCTCATTATTTGTTTTTTACTCAGACATGCACTGTCAACTGTGGGACCTTATATAGACAGGTGTGTGCCTTTCCAAATCATGTCCAATCAATTGAATTTACCCCAAGTTGTAGAAACATCTCAAGGATGATAAATGGAAACATGATGCACCTGAGCTCAATTTCGAGTCTCATAGCAAAGGGTCTGAATACTTATGTTTGATTTTGAATACATTACCAAAAATGTCTAAAAACCTGTTTTCGCTTTGTCATTATGGGGTATTGTATATACTGCGTGCATTTTATGTATGGGTGGTCCTGGGAATCGAACTCACTAACTATCCTGGCGCCATGCTCTACCAACTGACATACAAGCATCTCACCTCTTACAATCCACCTCAGTGAAATCCACAGACGCCTTCATCACATGCTCTTTCACATGCTCTTTCACCCTAGAACCTGGTGACCCTCCACCCTGACTCTCATCACTCCCCCTGGGAGAGGATAGGTCTGTGCCCACAGTGCCCCCACCTGGGCTCCACCCAGTGTGACCCTGTACCAGCGGGACCGTATGGAGTCTCATTGTTGTACCTCAGCTTACCTCCAATAGGAAATTCCCACTACTGTAATGTACTGTGACCTCAATGCGTATTCATCTAATCCATGTTCTTGTTTGTCTTTTCCAGCTCAAAAGGACCACACTGCTGAGGATGACCGGCTCAATGTAGCACAGAAAAGGTATGAATCGTCTCTATCCGTTCAAATATGGTAACACAACACGATTAACCTAGAGGTCTTAGACCAAACAACATGTCATCTGTGTAACAGAGGAGCTCTGTATTTGCTGACCTGGCTGCACACCTCTGGAATACACTAATGTTGGCTTTTATACGACCTCTCGACATTCAGAAGGGAACCCAGCCAAGTATAATGGATGGTGGATGTCATAAAGGGCATGACGGTTATTTAACATGTTTCACTTAGATAACATGGCTCACATCAGATACAAGTAATGCAGGTCATTTGTAAAGCTGTCTGTAGTGATTAGATAAGACAGAGGCTTCAGTCCTGGGGCCTTGCGGTATCCAGGCTCTTCTGTCATGTAGCAGAATCCCCATGTCATAACCTGGCCCACTGTAGACTAGCTCCGAGACAGGGAGGGCTGCCTATGGAGACACACACACACACACTACGCTTACACACACACCCACCAACCTCACATACACATATTACCTTCCTATGCACACACCGGTCCCGCACCGATACATGTTTGCATACACACACTGTGCTCACTCCACTCCAGTTGTTATCAAGCCTTATCTTCCGTGTGGTACTGCAAACTTCAAGAGTCACTGTAAAAAGCAGCTCATCTGATTTATGGAGATATGGTCAACTGGCAGAAGTGTAAGTGTCGGAGCGAAACCATATCTGGAAAATGTCATATCGAAAAAACACACTAGAAAGAACAAATAAAAGATTATTATTCCTTGTTTAAATAGAGACCAGAATTGTTTGCTTTAAATCATAACTCTCCCAATTGGAAAATAAATAATGAAAAGCACATAAAGGAGAAAGTTTCCAAACGTCCCTGTTTCATGTTTCCATTTCAAGCCAAGAGAAGCACTCAGCTTGGGTATGCACGGGTCTCTCCTCTCTCTCTGTCTCTCTCTTTCCACTCACCCTCTCTCTCTCCCGTTCCCTCTCCTGGTGGTATTGTGATAGCTCTGTCCGCAGCTGTGTGACTGACACCGTTGTAATGAAGATGTTGAACTTGGGGATATTGATCAAAATGGTCCCGCGGCTGACAGCCCCCAGCCTTTAATGACGTTTGCCTTTAATTTCACCTAAACGAGGCCGGCGCTGCCTGGCACTGGAGGGGGGCCTGTCAGGTTCCCAGGGACGCACCTCGTAAAAGTGACACGCTGGTGATGAATACGGGCGGTGGGCCGTGGTGTGTGTGTGCTGTGCGTTCTGTGGGCTCTGGGTGGGCCCTCACATCTGTCCTGGAGGAGGCATCCACATCGACCAACACAGCCATGCATTAGGGCCCCGTGTTAATAAGGCTTATAGACATAGACACCACTGCTAGCTACTGAAACACTGGGGCAACCCCTTAAACAATGGGATTGCAGTTGTTTGTTATGGTCCATGTGACCTCAAGCCAATCACCATCAAAAGACTAATTTGGGTTGTAGTGAATTTGCACAAATTTGGATACCTGGTTGGTGAAATGACTTTATGGGAAGCTGATATGAAACACAGTCATCAGCTTTGGGGGTTTGTTTTAGTTTTCCTGGGTATCCTGTGCAGTGAGTAATGAGGTCCTCTCCAGAACACGCAAGCAATCCTAATTTGTTCCTTTTATGTTTCAGTTTCCCTGAGGTTTCCTGATACGTCCACAGTTAATGGACCGTTAAGTTTCCCCTCCATCATCATGCTCAATTTCATATGACACGACTGCTGTGTGCGTACATACATATGTGGTTACAGGGTGATTCGCTGGAGGGTTATTTGAACTGTCCCAACTTCCATTATCAACTATCCATAGTATATTGAAGATGTCTCATCTCCGTTAAAGAAACAACAGCTGATCACAAAAGTGTGTTTACTGTTCTAATATGTTTTTGTATGGAATGTCTTAGCGGTCCAAATATCCTCCTGATATACCCGGTTGCCCAGGCTTTTTTAACTGGCCTGTTTTACAGCTGTCAGTGAGGAATGCTGAACATACTTACAGTAATAAACCATCTCACGGCAGTTGCGTCGGAATGGGCAAGTATGTCTGTGTGTGTGTGTGTGTGTCAGGCTCTGGCCATAGGGAGTACCTTTTGGCCATGGTCAGAGCCTGACAGATCTAGATTTCTAGATCTATGTGTTTTTCTTTTCGTGTTGAATCCCCAATTGGAGACAGCTGCGAGACGTTGTCTCTGGTTGGGGATTCTATTTAAGTTGCTCTACCTCACACGTTTGTGTGGGTCATTGTTTAATGTCATCATCTGAGTAAGTGTGTTTATGTTCACGTTTGAAATTACGTTTTTGTTTTGTATAGTTCGGACTGAGTTTAGTTTTCGTGTTAAATAAATAATGTCGAACTATCGCTACGCTGCGCCCTGGTCTGTCTCTACACACGATCGTGACAGAATGACCCACCACTACCAGACCAAGCAGCGTAACTGGGGAGAGAGGGAGAGAGAGGAGGTGCCGCCGCGTTATGCGCGACGCGCGATACGGGGAAACGCCCACCAACAACCCCAAGGGAATTTTGGGGTGGGGCTATGGGGGTGGTCTGGTCGAGAGGAGAAGACGCCAGTACCACTCTCCAGGTGGAATGGCGAGGAGAAAGAGGAACAGGACTGCAAGGAGTTGGATGAGGAGGTGCGATACCGGGCTGGAGTATTCAGGAGGATCATGGAGCTGAGTAGGCAGAATTGGAAGGAGTGCGATAGCGAGAAAACGGAGCTGAGGGGAAAGAGGCCCATGAAGGGCATTCCCAATCTGGGTCGTTCGGGGCCAACCTTCCAAGCCGAGTCTCCAATGCGCCTCTCCAGTTCGGAACATCTCGTGAAGGCTTCCAGTAAACGTCAGGAGGTGCATGTCAACAGTCCAGTGCCACCTGTGCTGGCTCCATGCACCAGGCCTGCAGTAAACCTCTCCAGTCCGGTACGTCCTGTGCCAGCTCCCAGCACTCGTCCTGAAGTGCGTGTCACCAGTCCGGTGCCATCTGTGCCGGATTCACGCACCAGGCCTCCAGGGCGCCTCTCCAGTCCGGTACACCCAGTACCGGCTCCCTGCACTCGAGCGAAGGTCCGCAGCCCGGAACCTCCAGTGAAGGCCCGCAGCCCGGAGACTCCAGCGAAGGCCCGGAGCCTCCAGCGAAGGCCCGCAGCCCGGAGCCTCCAGCGAAGGCCCGCAGCCCGGAGCCTCCAGCGAAGGCCCGCAGCCCGGAGCCTCCAGCGAAGGCCCGCAGCCCGGAGACTCCAGCGAAGGCCCGCAGCCCGGAGCCTCCAGCGAAGGCCCGCAGCCCGGAGCCTCCAGCGAAGGCCCGCAGCCCGGAGCCTCCAGCGAAGGCCCGCAGCCCGGAGCCTCCAGCGAAGGTCCGCAGCCCGGAGCCTCCAGCGAAGGCCCGCAGCCCGGAGCCTCCAGCGAAGGCCCGCAGCCCGGAGCCTCCAGCGAAGGCCCGCAGCCCGGAGCCTCCAGCGAAGGTCCGCAGCCCGGAGTCCCCTGAGCAGTCCGCTCCACCGGTGCCCAATCCGGGTCCAGCCACCTGCTCCACTCCTGAGCCTGAGCAGTCCGCTCCACCGGTGCCCAATCCGGGTCCAGCCGTCTGCTCCGCGCCTGAGCAGTCCGCTCCACCGGTGCCCAATCCGGGTCCAGCCGTCTGCTCCGCTCCTGAGCCTGAGCAGTCCGCTCCACCGGTGCCCAATCCGGGTCCAGCCGTCTGCTCCGCTCCTGAGCCTAAGCAGTCCGCTCCACCGGTGCCCAATCCGGGTCCAGCCGTCTGCTCTGCTCCTGAGCCTGAGCAGTCCGCTCCACCGATGCCCAGTCCGGGGTCGGTCGCCTGCTCCACTCCAGCGCCGGAGCAGTCCGCTCCACCGGTGCCCAGTCCGGGTGGTCTGGTCTGGTTGTGGAACGAGAATGATCTACTGCACCATCGGAGAAGAAGCGCATGACAGATATCTGAGGAATGGGAAGAAGCTAGTCTTTGTGAGCAGCCGTCTGCCCCAACCCTCCCGTCCAACATGTCTTACATCAGCATCGCAACAGCCAACTACCATCTGGAGGTCAAAAGCTCTACGTCAATCTGGGAGCATCTCCTGAATCATGACTCCTCTATATGTGACAGACAGGCCTAGAAAATGCCTTTAATGTTTGGGTTAGAAAAAACTCCAGAGCAGCAGGCTGCGTTTCAAGCCCTGTGAGCACTGCTGAGAGCCTTGTGAAGAATTTTGATTAGGTTACAATTGAATTAGTCTGAGGATCTGCCATGCACAGGGCTGTGGATTCTCTTCTCATGAAGACTGAGAATCTTGAATCTCTTCAAGTAGTAGTCCCTTCTATTCATGGATTTGAAGACCTAATCCACAACATGTTTGAGTCCAGCATGTCTCAGAGAGCATGATGGATGAACTTTACAAACGTGTGTGTGTGTGTGTGTGTGTGTGTGTGTGTGTGTGTGTGTGTGTGTGTGTGTGTGTGTGTGTGTGTGTGTGTGTGTGAGAGAGAGAGAGAGAGAGAGAGAGAGAGAGAGGTCTTGGCTGTATCCCCTGGCACTGTTCCCCTTCAGACTGTAGTAGAGGTCAATGTGATAATGGAGCCTCCGCTACCGGCTCTCCCCTGTGACCCAGCAGGATGTCCTCTCACTGCCATCTCTCTCTTCACTCTTCCCTTCTTCCCTCTGTTTCTCCCACACAGCTTCCTGGACATGGTGGGCTACCTTGGGCTCAAGCCAAAGTCTGGGGAGAAGGAAGTGGCCCCCGGTTACGTCTTCATGCTCTGGTATGAGTTCTGCAGCGACTTCAAGAACACCTGGAAGCGGGAGAGTAAGAACATGGCCAAGGAGAGGTGAGTGGAAGAAGTCAGGCCTGCATCAGAGCTCATATTAAATCACACAGCTTGTGATGAAGGGGACAGTCCTACAGCTCTATTCCAACTATATCTATTTCTAGAACCCTGAGTGTTCAAAAATTTTTGTGACTGGGTCAAAGTTCAGTCTTCACACTTGAAATATGTTGAACAGCACATTTAGTCGCTCTTTTCTTACCCATCTTTATTAACATGTACCAGATTGTTGGTGTCCCTCACATTTATGAATGGTACAACACTCCCCGAATGGGGCATTATACATTCTGTAGACAGTGTGGAGTGGAGCTGCTTTTATCAGTTATTATTAAAGCACAGGGGCATCAAAGAGAAGGTAGGCAGGCCGGGACCAGGGCCTGGTACAGAGTCAAAGCCTGAGGCTGGATTTATCTGACCCGAGGCGTAGTGTCGGAGGGGAGTCCAACTGCGGGACAGCAGCTCTCCTGGAGTCCTCCTGGCTTTACTAGCAGGGGACAGAGGCCCGTTAAAGACTGTGTGTTCTGGGATGACGTTTAAACATTGTCATGATCTGACCAGTCCACAGGGTTTCAGACTTACGGCACATGGAGACATGCAGCACTAGCCTACCCTGTGCTGAGTGTCTGGTGCCAGGGCTGCTGGAAGGGACATTGGCGGTCCAAACGAGCGTTAGGGTGCTCTTATTGAATATGGGAGAGACCGTGGTAAATAGTGTTGATATTGATGAGGTTCTACAGAACCCTGGGCTGTTGTTGGGTGTGTTTGTCCATACGCACCATGCATACAGTAGTACAGCAGGGTGGCTATCTTTGAACTGGTGAGTTATGGACAGAGTTAATGCTCTCCCAGACATTCCATGGATCCATGTGCTCTCTCTTAATTGTTTACTAGGCAATCATGTCCCGTATTACCCACAGCTGATTGTGCTTATGTACTATTAACTTTATTTTAAATACTGTTTGCACACCCATAAAACCCAAGTGTTTTTAAATTTAGCTCATTATCTCTTTGGCCCACTGTCATTCTCCCTGCTTTAAGCGGTGGGCTTCACTATCTGCTAACTCCAGAAAGCTCAACAGAACAGAGTGGGGTTGTGAGGGAGGATGAGGACTCTCTCTGCCATGCTTATGTGCAGTGTTTGTGGTGAAATATAACACGTTGCGGCACTGCTTCGCTGTGCCACATACAATAGTGCCCAGGGGGGATACATACAGTGGTGTTTACATGCTGCTCTTACAGTATAGGCCATTTCTGGACACTTGAGGTCCCTGTTAGTAACATTGGCGCACATGAGTAAGTTAGCCAACAGACATCAAGAGTTTTAGACATGACAGTCTTGTGTCACATGGTCAGATATGTGACACAATGTACAAATACGAGGGAGATGTTATGGTTTATGTACTACTATCAAAATATATTTTAAGCTGGATAGATGTTTGTGGTTTCCTGGTATGATTGTTTCCCGTTTCTTCCAGGCTGAAGGAAGCGCAGGAGAACATAAAAAAGATCTCTGTTGAGAACAGGGTGGAAACCAAGAAGATCAATGCCAACAGTCTGGTAAGAACTGCACTCCCTTCAACCCCCCCCAAACAATACTTTGATCAGTAACATGGTTACTATTACCTTGGCTACAGACACTGTCGATCATATCATATAACACAATGCTAGAAATCTCAGCTCTCCCTTTTTCAACAGAAAGAGAGACTGCGTCAGAAGGAAGCCGGCATGTCCTCCAGCTGAAGAGGATGATCAATGAAGAACAGAGTGGAGAGAGAGATTCTGCTGACTTCACCACCTGCCTCTTATAGACATCATATAGCCCTCTGTGCCCCAACACAGTGAACCTCTCTACTACAGCCCCATTCTACTGTCCCTACTGACTAGACCATCTCCACAGGGCACCTATCTTTCACCTCAACCTCATCCCCAGATGAGAGGGGCCTTGTGTGGCTTTTATCACTGTGTATCCCTAGGATCACCTTCCAGACCAACACTTACACCATGGGAAAGAGGAGCCTGTCTGCCTGACACCCTGCTGTTGATATGCCAGCTGCTAAGTCTACATTTACATTTTAGTAATTTAGCAGACTCTCTTATCCAGAGCAACTTACAGTTAGTTAGTGCATACATGTTCCCCAGTGGGAATCAAACCCACAACCCTGGCATTACAAGCACCATGCTCTACCATCTGAGCTACACGGGACTAGCTACACAGAGGGTCCATGGCTGACTAAACAGCTTACATGATGAGAATCACAGGGGCCAAAGGTCAACCTCATTCATCCAGACTGGTGTGACCTCTGAATGGCCAGCCTGTAGAGCCTGCTCTGACATATCTACACTGATGACCCCTGACCTCTACATTTTACATTTTAGTCATTTAGCAGATGCTCTTATCCAGAGCTACTTACAGTAGTGAGTGCATACATTTTCATCTAGGCTTCCTAGGCCTGCTGGAGCTGAGGACCTACATTCATTCCTCAGTCTGGGTTTCTTTTAGGACAGCATCACAGATCCTGATGACATAATCCAATGCATTGTAGCTAGGTTATGCAAGTACAGTAAATACAATCAAAAGATTGACGAGGCCTCGTTGTTTGGCTATGTTAACAGATATGGCTACCAGGTGATGTTCACTCAGAGAAATTATTACGATTGAATGAGTAAGACATTCAGGAGTTGTTATTCTAACAATTTAGAATATGAAAACAATATACAATACTTTCATGTAAAGAATAGCTATTAATTAGCTGTGGCCCATTTTTGAAGTGTGAATCCATTTCATATGGTGTTTGTTTTCAAATGAACAAGTACTGAAACGTTTGACCTGATATTGTATTATGAAGATAATCAGTAGCCTTTGTTGGACTGAGAGTCCTGTTGGAGGCATATCGATGTGGGTCCTGGTCAGAAGGTGGAAACTGGATGTCGTATCGATGTTAACTTTCTCACTGCACCAGACTGACCCCTCCTGGGTGATAGCCAGAGAATGCCAGACCTTGGCAGCAATGCCTTGCTCTCATCCCCAGATTGAGACAGCACGCTCTGAAATGAGCAAACAACACTGCTACGCTGAATAAAGCAACAGGTCTTCTGAGTATGGTTGCCCTGACACATGTATATGATAGAATAATATGTTGACATATGTATGTCACAATTCTAAGCACTTTCCTGCTTGCATCAGCTGTATTTAGTAGCTAAGCCACATCCCCTGTTATTCTCAGAATACTTAATCAAATGTATTGCACCTCAGTTTGAACTCCTATGTAATTCTGTGATTTCCGTGCTATGATAAGAACATTTGTGAATTAATGTTGTAATGAAAATTGCATCATCCACATTTAGAGTTTTTAGAGATAACTCAATTATATTTATTTAACAAAATATTTGTATTTGAACTCTGGAAGATTTAAGCGTTGTCTTGGAAAACTATAAATGATAGGGAAAACTATAAATTATATGAAAGATTTATTTTATGCCAAAACATTAATTGTTTTCTTTTTGAGGCTATATTTTTGTATATTATTTGATTACTGCTCTTAGCTTGAGGAGGATACATGACTGGCTCAGTAATCAGGTGAAAGATGTGTTGGGTTTCATATGGATGTGACCTATATTATGTGGAGACTTATTAATTTACCACCAAATGGTTTTGTTTCATACCTGACTTAAACTGATAGGGAAAGTTTAATTTGGCTAAATATATTGCCTTTTGATTTATTTAAATCAAGAACAGTTTTACTTAAAAATATAAATGATTACTCATATCAAGCCATGAATATACTTTACCCCTGTCAGAACCTATTGAGTGTCCAAATAACGTTGTGGTTTCATAATCATTGAATGTGCCATTATTTTGTATGAGGATATTTCATAATCTTACAATTGCAAAAACAAATCTGTTTACTTTAAAGTTTTTCCAAACCAAATTAGTAGGCTAGAAGTTGAATTTGATGAAGCCTTTTCTGTAATGTACAGTGCATTCAGAAAGTATTCAGACACCTTGACTTTTTCAACATTTTGTTACGTTACAGCCTTATTCTAAAATGGATCAAATAAAATATTTTCATCATCAATCTACACACAATAGCCCATAATGACAAAACAAAAACAGGTTTTTAGACATTTTTGCAAATGTATAAAAATAAACAAAATAACCTCATTTACATAAGTATTCAGACCCTTTGCTATGAGACTCGAAATTGAGCTCAGGTGCATCCTGTTTCTATTGATCATCCTTGAGATGTTTCTACAACTTGATTGGAGTCCACCTGTGGAAAATTCAATTGATTGGACATGATTTGGAAAGGTACACACCTGTCTATATAAGGTTAACAGTGCATGTCAGAGAAAGAAATTTAGTTATGAGGTCAAAGGAATTGTCCGTAGAACTCTGAGACAGGATTGTGTCGAGGCACAGATCTGGGGAAGGGTACCAAAAACGGTTTGCTGCATTGAAGGTCCCCAAAAACATCATTCTTAAATGGAAGAGGTTTGGAACCACCAAGACTCTTCTTAGAACTAGCCGCATGGCCAAACTGAGCAATCGGGGGCGAAGGGCCTTGATCAGGGAGGTGACCAAGAACCCGATGGTAACTCCGATATGCTGTGGGGATGTTTTTCAGCAGCACGGACTGGGAGGCTAGTCAGGATGGAGAGATAGTTGAACAGAGCAAAGTACAGAGAGATCCTTGATGAAAACTTTCTCCAGAGTGCTCAGGACCTTAGACTGGGGCGAAGGTTCACCTTCCAACAGGACAATGACCCTAAACACACAGCCAAGACAACGCAATAGTGGCTTCAGGACAGGTGTCTGAATAGGCTACTTATGTAAATGTGATATTCTGTTTTTTATTTTTCATAAATTTGCAAAAATTTCTAACAAACTGTTTTTGCTTTGTCATTATGGGGTACTGTAATCGCTTGCAAACATATTTATTCAGTCACCAAAGTCTTAACTGGAGTCTATAGTAGCCTAACTGTTAAATAATACATATTACTAATTTATGCGCAATTATGTATTAAATTGCATCTGTTCCTCTCAAAATGCACCTTTTCATTATGAATGACTAATTTAAACATGTTAGAAAGTACGATAATAATGGGAGACGGTAGACCTAAGTTAAATCGATAGAAATTGATAGAAACAAGCAATTTCCCTAAAAACATGACTTGTGTATTAGCCTACAGTTGGCCGCAAACTTAATTATGTTCACACTACATTAAGTAAAGTGAAGGCATGGCAAGTCTAAATCGAAGAAAAGCGAGGCAACTGACAAGTTCTTAAACAACTGGACAATTAACGGTTTGATAAAGAAAATTATTATTACATTTTTAGTGAAGGGCTATTGATTGGTTGATGTATCTATTTTTAGAGAACCATCTACGCCGTCTGAACAGGAAACAGTAATGCAGCAATGGTTTTAAAATGCGTCATATCCCGGTTTAGCGTCAGCTTGTCCCCAGAAAGACATGGGCCTGGGGCTGTGACAGATTTGCGAGCCGAGGTAGAGCCTATTATAAACTCTGATAACATCGTTTCAATGGGGTCTTGAAAAGGTTGTTGTGCCTGACATGTAATTGCGTTCCTTGTGGTCTTTCCTCATACATTATCTTCGTTTTACGACGAAATGTAGTCTATCCAAGGGTCTAAGGAACGTATAAAAGTCCCAGCAAGAGGTTGGCTCAAAGCAAGAAGAAAATAAACCCATCGCTGGAGAAGATGCTTTTATTTAGTGTTTCGGATTAACCTGATCCATAAAATGTTCAGCATGTAATCGGAGTCGTTGCAGTTTGGGTGTGGGTTAATGTACTATCTGCTGTACGCCCTGCAACGTTCAGACAAAGAATGTGATCAAAAAACAAGCACGTTCAGTGAACACTGCATCAATGTCAATAACAGTTTATTTTGTTTTGTGGATCACTTGCTTTAATATAATTATCAAACCGGTTGCATATACAATTGGTGTATGAATAACATTTAAAAACTAAAAGAAACGCTTCCATCTATAGCATTATAAACAATTCTGTACTCTGAGTGTACAAAACATTAAGAACACCTTCCTAACATAGTTGATACACACGGGAAACTGTTGAGCTAGGAAAAACCCAGCAGCTTTGCATTTCTTGTAAGAAACTGGTGCGCCTGGCACCTACTATCATACCCCGTTCAAATGCACCTAAATAGTCTGTCTTATCCATCCACCCTCTGAATGGCATACATACACCATTTTCTCAAGGCTTAAACATCCTTATTTAACCTGTCTCCTCCCCTTCATCTACACTGATTGAAGTGGATTCAACAAGTGACATCAATAAGGGATCATAGCTTTCACCTGGATTCACCTGGTCAGTCTATGTCATGGAAAGAGCAGGTGTTCATAAAATTTGTACACTCGGTGTACATCGAACATTTTTATTTCAATGTCAAACTAATACAAACATTTTGTTTGCTTCGATTCATAGCATCGACCATAGGTATAGGCCTAGCATACTTTACAAAAGCTATCTTTTCTCCACTTGGCTACACTGAACATTGGAGTCACATACATCAGTGGAGCATTCTTTCCACATTAAATAGTCGTCACTTATCTTCAAATTCCACATAGTGGAAACTAGTCTTCAAACATTATTTAAATGCATTGTCCATCATATTCTCCTCCATTTAAATGTGTTGTGATTGCCTAATGCGGTTTCTGTCCAAAAGAGTGTAGACATCCTCTGTGAAAAGGTTCTGCAGTCCTATTTGCGAAGGTTGGAAAAGCCGTGCGCTTGGTTACAAGTCAATCGGCAGCTTGTTGTGTTCATTCCATGTTATTATACCATGCAACGTTGCGTGCCACAGGCTGCTATTGCAATTTTATTAATAACACAATTGACACATAAAAGTATATGGTACAGCAGGCTTTGTTTACAAAATAGTATGTCCAAGTATAGGCCTATCTACAGAAGTCTATAACATGGGATGCACGTTTGTAATATGTTACGTTCCTTGCAGATTGAACATTTTCTGATATTTGGAAGAGGTAAATACGCTCCCAGTCAGTCATACCGGAGGTTTCCTTCATGTGAGCAATCCAATAGCGGTTTGATGCATCCCGATCAATTACAGGGCTAGTCCAACTCTATGGAGATGCAGCGGCACTGCTTTACGCGCTGGATGCGCTTCTTCTTGGTTGGCGGCTGCTGGTCCGGACAGTTCAAAGTGTAGGTCATGGTTGTAAATCGTTTTGGCTTGCAGAATGAACAAGACTGGAAGGCTCCCTCTTCCATGCGGACATGTCTGGGGATGTAAAAAGAATTACACTGTCCGTAGCAGAACCTGTTAATGATGGTGCGGCTGATGCAGCCCTCCTCGTGGATGGTCTGTTTGAGTGGCTGGGTCTTGCACCAGTCGAGTTTCAGATAGCGGCGCTCCGTGACATGCAACGCTTCTTGGCTGGACTCCAGCACCTCCTCAGCCGGTGCAGCAGAGCTCTTTCCCCGCCCTCGGGGACCAGAGCCCGCCTGCGGTGTCTGTGGTTGCTGCTCCGATTCGTTTGGGTTGTTTTTGTCAGGATGAGGGATGGCGCCTTGGGAGCCCCTGCCCCTTTTGGAATCCACTGGAGATGACAGCAGCCCCAGGACGAAAACCATGCCATAGAGGATACGCGCCGATCTGGCCATCCTTGAAGAGGAAAGATACGTGAAGGTGAATCATCATCCATAGCCTAAACTTTTAACACTTGTTGTAAACGACAAATCAGATTTACGCTGCGTAATTAACGCATAGGCTTTCTCGCCTGTTTTTTTGTCCTCACGAAACATTACCCACAACTTATGAGAAAAATAGACATTGCCTGACCATATTGATGTTCTTGTTTTTATATTCACAATATATTTATATTCACAATATAGCCACATTACCCAACTCAATCGTCAATCGTCAAAGCAGAAAGAAGATAAAAGCTCTCAGAATGCAATGTAAATTTTATGGATATTGCGTTAAAACATAATAAAGGAAAACAGTCTTTATGCATGAGAGTAATCGTTTCATTTCAAATGTATATTTACAATAGTGTAAAATAATCATTGAGAGATGTATTCTAACTACAAAATAGGTATACATACAAGCAGAGATAACGCGTAAAGACCACCTGCGACATGATAAGGAAGCTAATTTGATAACATGCCCATGCTTTACGCACATACTTTCTCAGATGTTAAACGTTGAACTTCACTTCACTCACCTGTCAAAATCTCAAAGTAGCCACAAATGAAATTATCTGTGGTGGGTGTTCTTTATGAAATCTCCCGAGGCAAAAGGCAGCTAATGGTGGAGACTGTAGTACTGCAGACGGGGCGCGCGTTGGTGGGAGTCTGGAGTCGTTAACGATTCCATAGAAAGCGGCTGGAGTTTCAATACAAATTGCAGCAGCGCCTGACTGTCTCCTTTTTAAATGTCTGCCAGCTGAGATGTGCACAACAGATCCCTCCACATTATTGGCTAAGCACGATGCAAGGAAAATCAAAACTATCCGCCCCCTCAACACTTCCCCGAATCCACTTTAAGAAAAAATACAACCAAGCAATACCATGGGGGAGGGGGTGTAGGAGAACTTTAGCACGAAATTCATGGAGACCATGCAGACTTCAGTGCTGAACTGGGCACACATTTGGGAATGTTATGCATGTCATATTTTACTCAACTGCATGTTATCTCTAATATCTCTAATATTCTATAGGCTATGTTTATAGAGGGGGAAGTTATGGTTTGTTTTACATTCTGCTTTTTACATGATATAAATTACATGGTAATGATAATAACATATTAGTCCAAGCTCATCACTAAGCTCAGGGCCCTTGGTCTGAACCCTGCACTGTGCAACTGGGTCCTAGACTTCCTGGAACCAACCCCAGGTGGTGAAGGTAGGCAACAACACCTCCACCACGCTGATCCTCAATACAGGGGGCCCCACAGGGGTGCATGCTCAGCACCCTCCTGTACACCTTTTGTTTACATATATTTAAATCAAATCAAGCTTTATTTATACATACTGTCCATACTGACTATACATACCATTATCTATATACAGTATATATATATATACACAGTATGGATAAAATTGTTTTTTTCCCTCTTCAATCAACACACAATACCCCATAATGACAAAGCCAAAACAGGTTTTAGAAATGTTTCCAAATGTATTAAAAAATAAAAAACGGAAATATTAAATTTACATAAGTATTCAGACCCTTTACTCTGGACTTTGTTGAAGCACCTTTGGCAGCGATTACAGCCTTAAATCTTCTTGGGTATGACACTAATACAGGCATACCTGTATTTGGGGAGTTTCTCCCATTCCTCTCTGCAGATTCTCTCAAGCTCTGTCAGGTTGGATGGAGAACGTTGCTGCACAGCAATTTTCAGGTCTTTACAGAGATGTTTGATTGGGTTCAAGTCTGGACTCTGGCTGGGCTACTCAAGGACATTCAGATACTTGTCCTGAAGCCACTCCTGCGTTGTCTTGGCTGTGTGCTTATGGTCGTTGTCCTGTTGGAAGGTGAACCTTCACCCCAGTCTGGAGCAGATTACCATCAAGCATCTCTCTGTACTTTGCACCGTTTATCTTTCCCATGATCCTGACTAGTCTCCCAGTCCCTGCTGCTGAAAAACATCCCCACAGCATGATGCTGCCACCACCATGCTTCACTGTAGGGATGGTGCCAGGTTTCCTCCAGACGTGGCGCTTAGCATTCAGGCAAAAGAGTTCAATCTTGTTTTCATCAGACCAGAGAATCTTGTTTCTCATGGTCTGAGAGTCCTTTAGGTGCCTTCAGGTATATTTCTCTCTCTCTCTCAGATGTCATGGCTTTAGAAGCTTCTGATAGGCTAATTGACAATTGGAGTCAATTGGAGGTGTACATGTGGATGCATTTCAAGGCCTACCTTCAAACTCAGTGCCTCTTTGCTCGACATCAAAATCTAAAGAAATCAGCCAAGAACTCAGAACAAAAATTGTAGACCTCCACAAGTCTGGTTCATCCTTGGGAGCAATTTCCAAACGCCTGAAGGTACCACATTCATCTGTACAAACAATAGATGAACGTACTTTGGTGAGAAAAGTGCAAATCAATCCCAGAAGTATCTATATACACAGTAAAACAAGTCCTATTTCGACATAACCTGAAAGGCCGCTCAGCAAGGAAGAAGCCACTGCTCCAAAACCGCCATAAAAAAGCCAGACTACGGTTTGCAACTGCACATGGGGACAAAGATAAGACTTTTTGGAGAAATGTCCTCTGGTCTGATGAAACAGAAATATAACTGTTTGGCCATAATGACCATCGCTTTGTTTGGAGGAAAAAGGGGGACGCTTGCAAGCCGAAGAACACCATCCCAACCATGAAGCACGGGGGTGGCAGCATCATGTTGTGGGGGTGCTTTGCTGCAGGAGGGACTGGTGCACTTCACAAAATAGATGGCATCATGAGGAAGGAAAATTATGTGGATATATTGAAGCAACATCTCAAGACATCAGTCAGGAAGTTAAAGCTTGGTCGCAAATGGGTCTTCCAAATGGACAATGACCCCAAGCATACTTCCTATAGAACATTTGTGGGCAGAACTGAAAAAGCGTGTGCGAGCAAGGAGGCCCACGAACCTGACTCAGTTACACAAGTTCTGTC
This sequence comes from Thymallus thymallus, assembly GCA_023634145.1. Classification (NCBI taxonomy): domain Eukaryota; kingdom Metazoa; phylum Chordata; class Actinopteri; order Salmoniformes; family Salmonidae; genus Thymallus; species Thymallus thymallus. The sequence goes on from CM042406.1 coordinate 8,728,034, forward strand.
AGGAGGAATGGGCCAAAATTCACCCAACTTATTGTGGGAAGCTTGTGGAAGGCTACCCAAAACGTTTGACTCAAGTTAAACAATTTAAAGGCAATGCTACTAAATACTAATTGAGTGCTTGTAAACTTCTGACCCACTGGGAATGTGATGAAATAAATAAAAGCTGAAATAAATAATTCTCTCTAATATTATTCTGACATTTCACATTCTTAAAATAAAGTGGTTATCCTAACTGGGAATTTTTCCCTAAAACAGGGATTAAATGTCAGGAATTGTGAGAAACTGAGTTTAAATGTATTTGGCTAAGGTGTATGTAAACTTCAGACTTCAACTGTATATACAGTGGGGAGAACAAGTATTTGATACACTGCCGATTTTGCAGGTTTTCCTACTTACAAAGCATGTAGAGGTCTGTCATTTTTATCATAGGTACTCTTCAACTGTGAGTGACGGAATCTAAAACAAAAATCCAGAAAATCACATTGTATGATTTTTTAATAATTAATTTGCATTTTATTGCATGACATAAGTATTTGATCACCTACCAACCATTAAGAATTCCGGCTCTCACAGACCTGTTAGTTTTTCTTTAAGAAGCCCTCCTGTTCTCCACTCATTACCTGTATTAACTGCACCTGTTTGAACTCGTTACCTGTATAAAAGACACCTGTCCACACACTCAATCAAACAGACCGTCATCTTGAACTTCTTCCATTTTCTAATAATTGCGCCAACAGTTGTTGCCTTCTCACCAAGCTGCTTGCCTATTGTCCTGTAGCCCATCCCAGCCTTGTGCAGGTCTACAATTTTATCCCTGATGTCCTTACACAGCTGTTTGATTGAGTGTGTGGAGTCCGTTTGATTGAGTGTGTGGACAGGTGTCTTTTATACAGGTAACGAGTTCAAACAGGTGCAGTTAATACAGGTAATGAGTGGAGAACAGGAGGGCTTCTTAAAGAAAAACTAACAGGTCTGTGAGAGCCGGAATTCTTACTGGTTGGTAGGTGATCAAATACTTATGTCATGCAATAAAATGCAAATTAATTATTTAAAAATCATACAATGTGATTTTCTGGATTTTTGTTTTAGATTCCGTCTCTCACAGTTGAAGTGTACCTATGATAAAAATGACAGACCTCTACATGCTTTGTAAGTAGGAAAACCTGCAAAATCGGCAGTGTATCAAATACTTGTTCTCCCCACTGTATATAGTACCAGTCAAAAGTTTGGACACGCCTACTCATTCAAGGGTTTGTAGAATAATAGTGAAGATAATAGTGAAGACATCAAAACTATGAAATAACACATATGGAATCATGTAGTAACCATAAAAGGGTTAAACAAATCAAAATATATTTTATATTTGAGATTCTTCAAAGTAGCCACCCTTTGCCTTGATGACAGCTTTGCACACTTGGCATTCTCTCAATCAGCTGCATGAGGATTGCTTTTCCAACAGTCTTGAAGGAGTTCCCACATACTGTATTTCTGAGCACTTGTTGGCTGCTTTTCCTTCACTCTGCGGTCCAACTCATCGCAAACCACCTCAGTTGGGTTGAGGTCAGGTGATTGTGGAGCAAGGTCATCTGATGCAGCACTCCTTCACTCTCCTTCTTGGTCAAATAGCCCTTACACAGCCTGGAGGTGTGTTGGGTCATTGTCCTGTTGAAAAACAAATGATCGCCCCACTAAGCGCAAACCAGATGGAATGGCATATCGCTGCAGAATTCTGTGGTAGCCATGCTGGATAAGTGTGCCTTGAATTCTAAATAAATAACTGACAGTGTCATCAGCAAAGCACCCCCACAGCATCACACCTCCTCCTCCATGCTTCATGGTGGGAACCACACATGCGGAGATCATCCGTTCACCTACTCTGCATCTCACAAAGACACGGCGGTTGGAACCAAAAATCTAAAATTTGGAATCATCAGACCAAAGGACATTTTTCCACCGGTCTAATGTCCATTGCTCGTGTTTCTTGGCCCAAGCACATCTCTTCTTCTTATTGGTGTCCTTTAGTAGTGGTTTCTTTGCAGAAATTCGACCAGGAGGGCCTGATTCACGCAGTCTCCTCTGAATAGTTGATGTTGAGGTGTCTGTTAGCATTTATTTGGGCTGCAATTTGAGGTGCAGTTAACTCTAATTAACTTATCCTCTGCAGCAGATGTAACTCTGGGTCTTTCTTTCCTGTGACGGTCCTCATGAGAGCCAGTTTCATCAAAGCGCTTGATGGTTTTTGCGACTGCACTTGAAGAAAGTTTCAAAGTTCTTGAAATGTTCCGGATTGACTGACCTTCATGTCTTAAAGTAATGATGGACTGTAGTTTCTCTTTGCTCATTTGAGCTGTTCTTGCCATAATATGGACTTAGTCTTTTACCAAATAGGGCTATCTTCTGTATACCACCCCTACCTTGTCACAACACAACTGCTTGGTTCAAACGCATTAAGAAGGGAAGAAATTCCAGAAATTCACTTTTAACAATGCACACCTGTTAATTGAAATGCATTCCAGGTGACTACCTCATGAAGCTGGTCAAGAGTGTGCAAAGCTGTCATCAAGGCTACTTTGAATATTCACAAATATAAAATATTTGGTTACTTTTGTTTTGGTTACTACATGATTCCATATGTGTTATTTCATAGTTTTGATGATTTCACTATTATTCTACAAGAATGAGTAGGCATGTCCAAACTTTCGACTTGTACTGTATATATTCCGGACTCTGACATGTTCTGATATTTCTTAATTTTTACTTTTTGGATTATGTGTGTATTGTTTTGTATTTATAGGTATTACTGCACTGTTTGAGCCAGAAACAAAGGCATTTAGCTGCACGTGTAAATCTGTATTTGAGACCAATAAAATGTGATTTAAAATGACTTTTGGGGATGCCAATTGAAACAGTGCCAGGTGATAGGACTGTAGGTTATAAGAAAGTGTTACCACAAATGGGCTACCATTTATTGCAAGCTACCAATATATTTATGAGAAGTAGCCCACAAATATAATAGAAATAGTTCCACAAAACTAAATCACAGTTACATTTTTTCAATAGTTATTCAAAATGTCCAATCCATAGGCTTCATAATATTAACACTTTAGGCTATTTGTATAGGCTATGTTCATGCGAAATGTATCATGTTCTGTTACCTGAAATTATAATTTCAGTTACCTGTTTTCGATTTGGAGAAAAACAACAAAATCCCAAAATGATTTGTATTTATATGGATGCATTACTTGGCCAACGACACAAATAGTTAGGAATTAGGCATGCTAATATTTACGATTGCGAAACGAATAAACCACGAAACATTATCTTAAATTAACCACAATATGTGCTGAGCCAAGTGTTTATGTCACCCGTTTCGCCAAATTGAGAAATAATGTTTGATTTTAATTAGACGTATGTTTAGCCTTATAGAAAATAGGCTAAAGTTGTGAAATTCTCTCATACATTTTTTTTTTAAAATAAAAAGAGCGATTGTTTTGTGCGTTGGAAACTGTTATGGACACATTTGTGCTTGGAAGCAATGCTGAGAAATTAGCATGACGTTTGAATATCTATTAGAGAAAAGCCGCCACACCCCACCACAAAAAATGGATTGTTTCGAAATTAAAACATAAGGCCTACAAGACAAGTCAAATTTTATTCCTGACATTTCTGCCTATAGACTCCTCTGTCTCACTTCAGATTATTCCCGTCCATTTACACCTTTAAAGACCGTTTTATAAACAGTTCAACAGTATATTTGATATAATTTTACAACCATTTGAAGCATCCCAAGTAGCCTAGAGTATTTATTTTTTATCACGGGCCACAGTGCTTCAATATGTGTTATGTTTAGGCTTCAGTAACCCTATAAAATTGTAGCCTACACGTTTTTTAGGACAACTAACGATCCATATTTCACCTCGACAAATAAACTGCTAGCTATGGATATTAGAATATAAAAAATAAAGCAAATGTGTTTTTCTATCGTATAAACCAGTCACAGATTATTTTAGTCAACTTTACTTCATATTAGGTAGTCAGGCGTTTTTCCTGAAGTATAGGCTACATATCCTCACGCGTGTGCCAAATTACTGGCAAAGCGCCTAACATGGTTGGCGGCCAATCCTCGCAGCAGCGTCAACATAATGCCAAACCGTGATACTATAAGGGGCTTTCAAACAAAAATATATACAGCGCACATTTCGATTGTGCACAGGAGTGTGATGTGAAGGCAATTCATTGAGGTGCTAGCAATTGGATGGTATTTCTATTAGTTGACAGACCTCATCAGGATGCATTGCGTGCAATTATTACAGATTTAACACGCCATCATGGCTTGATATCCTACTGCTAAGCTAAACTCTCCCCTTTATATGAACCAATAATTAAATAGCCTAAATTAGTCATATTTCAAATTTCTCAAATAGTCAAACAATCTACAAATATACTATGTATATTTTTTATAGGATAACAAACATCCATAATCCATTACCACATGGCTGATGTGTAGTGGGTCTTTAGGGATATCATATGCACTACATCCATGATTTTTATTTCAGATAATGACCATTGTGCACTATTCAAGCCCTATCCACATATCCCTCCCCTCTGTCTATAATGTTTGAGGTCTACCTCCATAACAACTCCTATAGTTTAATGATTGATGTCCTCATGAATACACCATTACCAGTGCTAAAGGTGTGCAGTGGTACGGTCATTTGCCTGAGGTTCAGACAAGCTTTTGATTCAACTGAGAGGAATTGGTGATATCATGTTGATCAAATTTTGTTATCCAAATTATGTTACACTCCTATGGATCAATAGTGATATGCCTTCATGAGCTTCTCTTCCCCTTGTAGGGAGAGTAGTGTCAGCCTGTGCCACGGACATTCTCAAAGACAGATAGGGCACCATCTGCTGGATTAAGCAGTCACATAAATCCCAGATGAATCCCACATGAAATACAGTATTGCTGCTACACTGAACAAAAATATTAATGCAACATGTAAAGTGTTGGTCCCATGTTTCATGAGCAGAAATAAAAGATCCCAGAAATGTTCCATATGCACAAAATCACATTTTTCTCAAATTTTGTGCACAAATTTGTTTACATCCCTGTTAGTGAGCATTTCTCATTTGACAAGACAATACATCCACCTGACATGTGTAGCATATCAAGAAACTGATATCAAGAAGCTAATTATCAAGAAGCTGATGGGGACAATAAAATGCCACTAAAATGTGCAGTTTTGTTTCTTGAACAGATGCTTCAAGTCAGGGGCGCCGTATGGGGGGGAAAAGTTAGGATGATTCTAAGGGCCTGTGACTGACAGGGGCCCTAAAATATTATTCCAGCATTAGGTAAAAACATTTTGGAGCCCAATGTTATATATTTTCATGGGGCCCAAAATCCCTGGAGGCTCCCCTGCTTCAAGTTGAGGAAACGTGCATTTGCGCTTGGTGAATGCAGGAATGTCCACCAGAGCGGTTGCCAGAGAATGTAATGTTAATTTCTCTGCCATAAGCCATCTCCAACATCGTTTCAGAGAATTTAGCAGCACGTCCAATTGGCCTCACAACTGCAGACCACGTGTATGGCGTTGTGTAGGCGAGCAGTTTGCAGGTGTCAACATTGTGAAGAGTGCCCCATGGTGGTGGTGGGGTTATGGTATGGGCAGGCATAAACTACAGACAATGAACACAATGGTATTTTATCAATAGCAGTTTGAATGCACAGATACCGTGATGAGATCCTGAGGCCCATATTTTTAAAGATCTGTGACCAACAGATGCATATGTGTATTCCCAATCATGTGAAATCCATAGATTAGGGTCTAATGAGTATATTTCAATTGACTGAGTTCCTTATATGAATGTAAAATCAGTAAAATCTTTGCATGTTGCATTTATATTTGTGTTTAGTATACCCTGCAGCTGCCCGACACGTGACTTTAGTACACCCCCTTCTGGAAGTAAATTGCAAGTACCAGAGGTGATTAGCTAGATTCGGCCTCTAGATTATTTTTTTCTTAAAGCATGGTCAGAGGGCTGGAACCTAATTACAAATAAATTGACCACAAGAAGCCCAAATAGTTAACAGTTGACCAAAACAATCATTATAAACCTTCTCTCTCACTAAAATCTGCCAGCTGGGGAACCCTGCCCTCTATAATAACATGTCCTAAGTAGCATGTCTGCAGACAGTATTATGAATTGTTTCCATTTAACATACATTCACATGGCAATGCCATACACATGTATGAATAGTTTTGAAATGGACTGAAATGCAGAGGTGATTCTAATCAATACAGCTTGACAGGTTTTATTAATAAATTCCCCACAAAGTTGTCTTGGTCAGTTCACATGTTTAATCCAATGCAAATTAATAGTAAAAAATAGCTCTTAATTAAATATCTCAAATAATGTAGGTAAACAATTTCATTCGTAGACCTTTACCAAATCAGGACTGCAATGAAAACAAAAATAAAATAAAAACTTAAAAGGGCAACTCAACCACTTTTAACATTCGGGCTGTTAAGTATTTAGTGATGTCCTACACAGTTTGTGTATTTTTATGATTTCATGTCTATTGACGGTTTAGTGATGAGCAAAACCAGAAATTGTTTTGAAGTAGGATCCCTGAGATGACAAAAAAAATAAATGGATAGTCAATAAGTTCTGATCATATTGGAACTATCTGCTATGTGTTGCTCTGGTTGTCTTCGTCTAATAACACTTACAGCTAGCTTACACCAATATTTTTCTGTTGCTCAAGGCTCAAATTGCCATGATTCCACCCGGCAAACCACTCCCACCATCACCAACAAAGTTGCAGCTCCAAATAGCATATATTTTCATAGTGAATTACATGTAAACTTCATACTTTTCATTAGTTCCAAGAGGGCTAGTGTTGTTGGATGGCTGCTTGGACCATTGCTAAGGCTGTATTTAGCAGTTAGTTGAAAACACAATTTCAGAGGCAGCAGGGTTAGCTACTTAGCAAGCATTGCTAATGTTAGCACAACATATACAGTCTTAAATTATGAGAGATTAGGATTCCATAGTAATTTGCCTGTAAATTGCATAATGCATGTGTTCTAGTAAGATTAAACTCAGCTGTTATTGTTGCAAACACTTATTCAGGATGTAGCAGTCAGGCTAGCTAGCTAACATAAGATACAGTAATTTATGATTAGAATCTAAATTATATTATTAGAGTATAATGCAGTTTATTGGTGACACTGAGATAAGCAAAGTCATGCTGAAAATGTTAAACTAATTGCAGACTGGTATACTGTAGATGAAGGAAATGCAGAAGCTTAAATGACAAACTAGGAGTTGTGCAATATGACCAATAAAAATGTGTATCAAATATTATAGTGGTGCATATATACTGATAAAGTGGTGAAATGTCTTTTAAAAACTTCAAGCCGTACACCCAACTGTTCAGCATTTGGCTTTCACACTAGTCTATCAGACTACAAACACATTTAAAAATACACCGATACGCACGTGCAAAACTCCTCTTACCAACAGAGTAAACAACTTTAACAACTTTCCTCACCATCCTAAATAAGCATGCCCCTTTCAAAAAACGTAGAACTAAGAATAGATATAGCCCTTGGTGCACTAGACCAACACAAAAACATCCTGTGGCGCACTGCATTAGCATCGAATAGCCCCCGCGATATGCAGCTATTCAGGGAAGTCAGGAACAAGTACACACAGTCTGCTTTTCTAACTAAGGCCAGCTTTTTCAAACAGAAATTTGCTTCCTGTAGTACTAACTCCAAAAAGTTCTGGGACACTGTAAAGTCCATGGAGAATAAGAGCACCTCCTCCCAGTTGCCCACTGCATTGAGGCTCGGAAACACTGTTACCACCGATAAATCCACGATTATCGAAAATGTCAATAAGCATTTTGCTACGGCTGGCCATGCTTTCCACCTGGCTACCCCTACCCCGGCCAACAGCTCTGTAGCCCCGGCAGCTACTTGCCCAAGCCCCCCCCGCTTCTCCTTCACCCAAATCCAGACGGCTGATGTTCTGAAAGAGCTGCTAAGTCTGGACCCCTACAAATCTGCTGGGCTACACAATCTGGACCCTCTCTTTCTGAAATTATCAGCCAAAATTGTTGCAACACCTATCACTAGCCTGTTCAACCTCTCTTTCGTATCGTCTGAGATCCCTAGAGATTGGAAAGCTGCCGCGGTCATCCCCCTCTTCAAAGGAGGAGACACTCTAGACCCAAATTGTTATAGACCAATATCCATCCTGCCCTGCCTTTCGAAAGCCAAGTTAACAAACAGATAACTGGCCACTTCGAATCCCACCGTACCTTCTCTGCTATGCAATCTGGTTTCCGAGCTGGTCATGGGTGTACCTCAGCTACGCTCAAGGTACTGAATGATATCATAACCGCCATCGATAAAAGACAGTACTGTGCAGCCGTCTTCATCGACCTGGCCAAGGCTTTCGACTCTGTCAATCACCGCATTCTTATTGGCAGACTCAACAGCCTTGGTTTCTCAAGTGACTGCCTTGCCTGGTTCTCTAACTACTTTGCAGACAGAGTTCAGTGTGTCAAATCGGAGGGCCTATTGTCTGATCCTCTGGCAGTCTCTATGGGGGTGCCACAGGGTTCAATTCTTGGGCCAACCCTTTTCTCTATATACATCAACGATGTCGCTCTCGCTGCTGGTGACTCTCTGATCCATCTCTACGCAGATGACACCATTCTGTATACATCTGGCCCCTCTTTGGACACTGTGTTTACTAACCTTCAAAAAAGCTTCAATGCCATACAACACTCCTTCCATGGCCTCCAACTGCTCTTAAAACGCTAGTAAAACTAAGTGCATGCTTTTCTATCGAACGCTGCCAGCACCCGCCCACCGGACTATCATCACTACTCGACGGGTCCGAATTAGAATACGTGGACACTTACAAATACCTAGGCATCTGGTTAGACTATAAACTCAACTTCCAGACTCACATCAACCATCTCCAATCCAAAATTAAATCCAGAATTGGCTTCCTATTTCGCAACAAAGCCTCCTTCACTCATGCTGCCAAACATGCCCTTGTAAAACTGACTATCCTACCGATCCTTGATTTCGGCGATGTCATTTACAAACTAGCCTCCAACACTCTACTTAGCAAATTGGATGTAGTCTGTCACCAAAGCCCCATACACTACCCATCACTGCGACCTGTATGCTCTCGTTGGCTGGCCTTCATGGTCATCTATAAGTCTTTATTAGGTAAATCCCCGCCCTATCTCAGCTCACTGGTCACTATAGCAACACCCACCCGTAGCATGTGCTCCAGCAGGTATATCTCACTGGTCACCCCCAAAGCCAACACCTTTGGCCGCCATTCCTTCCAGTTTGCTGCTGCCAATGACTGGAACGAATTGCAAAAATCATTGAAGCTAGAGGTTCCTATCTCCCTCAATAACTTTAAGCATCAGCTGTCAAAGCTGCTTATCGATCACTGCACCTGTATATAGCCCTTCTGTAAATAGCCCACACTACTACCTCATCCCCTTACTTATTTTTGTTATTTTCACAAATCTTGCACTCCAGTATCTCTATTTGCACATCATAATTTGCACATCCTTCATTCCTGTGTTAATGATGATAATCTGTAATTTATTTCACCACTTTGGTCTATTTATTGTCCTACCTCCTAACCTTACTGCATTTTTGCACTACATTTTGCACTCTGTATATAGATTTTCTATTGTGTTTTTGACTGTTTTGTTTACTGTGTAACTGTTGTTTTTGTCGCACTGCTTTGCTTTGTCTTGGCCAGGTCGCAGTTGCAAATGAGAACTTGTTCTCAACTGACCTACCTGGTTAAATAAAGGTGAAATAAATAAATAAAAAATAAAAAAGTAAATGCAACAGATCAGTCACCCAAGCACTCAGAGAACAGCATCTAGGAAGTAAAATAAATTAAACCCCTGAAAACATCAAAGTTTACATACACTTAGGTTAAACTCATTAAAACTCATTTTTCAACCACTATAGATTTCATGTTAATAAACTATAGTTTGGCAAGTCGGTTAGGACATCTATTTTGTGAATGACAAGTAATTCTTCCGACAATTGTTTACAGACAGATTATTTAACTTATAATTCACTATATCACAAATCAAGTGGGTCAGAAATTGACTGTGCTTTTAAATAGCTTGGACAATTCCAGAAAATTATGTCATGGCTTTAGAAGCTTCTGATAGGCTAACTGACATCCTTTGAGTCAATTGGAAGTGTACCTGTGGATGTATTCCAAGGCCTACCTTCAAACTCAGTGCCTCTTTGCTCGACATCGTGGTAAAATCAAAAGAAATCAGCCAAGACCTCAGAAAAAAAGTTAGACCTCCACAAGTCTGGTTCATCTTGGGAGCAATTTTCAAATGCCTGAAGGTACCACGTTCATCTGTACAAACAATAGTAGGCAAGTATAAACACCATGGGACCACACAGCCGTCATACCGCTCAGGAAGGAGACGCGTTCTGTCTCCTAGAGATGAACGTACTTTGGTGCGAAAAGTGCAAATCAATCCTAGAATAACAGCAAAAGGACCTTGTGAAGATACTGGAGGAAACAGGTACAAAAGTATCTACAGTCGTATGCAAATGTTTGGGCACCCCTCTGAGGCTGCATAATAATTTACTCTGTAGTCACAGAAAATTATCACAGTGGCATGCCATTCATTTTCTAATAAAAGCTGAGTACTGGGGTATTGTCCAGACAAAGATTTTTAGTGTAGCAATATTAAGTTGTATGAAATTAAATCAGATGTGAAAAATAGGCTATGCAAAAATGTGGGCACCCTTGTCATTCTATAGATTTGAATACCTGTAACTACTTAGCACTGATTATTTGGAACACACAATTGGTTTGGTGAGCTCATTAAGCCTTGGAACTTCATAGACAAGTGCATTTAGCAGGCTCTACTAAATATTGATGTGATTTTTCTGTTGGGGTGCCCAAATTTATGCACCTGTCAAATTTCGTTTTGATGCATTTTGCACATTCTGTTAATCCAATAAACCTCATTTCACTACTGAAATATTACTGTGTCCATCAGTTATTTGATAGATCAAAATGAAATTGCTGATCCAAACACCCAATTACTTATAAATGGAAATCATGGAAATTGTCAGGGGTGCCCAAACTTTTGCATACGACTGTATATATACAGTAAAACAAGTACTATATCAACATAACCCGAAAGGCCGCTCAGCAAGGAAGAAGCCACTGCTCCAAGACCACTATAAAAAAGCCAGAGTATGGTTTGCAACTGCACATGGGGACAAAGATAATACTTTTTGGAGAAATGTCCTCTGGTCTGATGAAACAAAAATATAACGGTTTGGCCATAATGACCATCGTTATGTTTGGAGGAAAAAGGGGGAAGCTTGCAAGCCGAAGAACACCATCCAAATCGTGAAGCACGGGGGTGGCAGCATGTTATGGGGGTGCTTTGCTGCAGGAGGGACTGGTGCACTTCACAAAATAGATGGCATCATGAGGAAGGAAAATTATGTGGATATATTGAAGCAACATCTCAAGACATCAGTCAGGAAGTTAAAGCTTGGTTGCAAATGGGTCTTCCAAATGGACAATGACCCCAAGCATACTTCCAAAGTTGTGGCAAAATGGCTTAAGGACAACAAAGTCAAGGTATTGGAGTGGCCATCACAAAGCCCTGACCTCAATCCTACAGAAAATGTGTGGCCAGAAACATTTGATCCAAGTTAAACAATTTAAAGGCAATGCTACCAAATACTAATTGAGTGTATGTAAACTTCTGACCCACTGGGAATGTGATGAAAGAAATGAAAGCTGAAATAAATCACTACTATTATTTTCACATTCTTAAAATAAAGTGGTGATCCTAACTGACCTAAGACAGGGAATTTTTACTAGGATTAAATGTCAGGAATTGTGAGAAACTGAGTTTAAATGTATTTGGCTAAGGTGTATGTAAACTTCCAACTTCAATTGTATATCAAGATAGGGAGACCTGCATAGTAAAGGGGGTATTGAAGGGTGAGTTCTACTAGACTACAGATCTATGGGCTTGGTGGGTGACAGCAGTCTGCCCTCATTGAGGGGGTTCCTGGGGAAGCCTCTGTAGCGACACACATCCTTCTCAGCCACATGCTGCTTCACAGACTTCTGCCTTTCACCTCCTGGGCCCTTCTTGACAGGTGTGTCACCTTTGGCCTTCGGTTGTACCTTGTTGGTCACGTCACCCAGAGCGCAATTCCTGGGTTTGCGGGTGATGCTGGCTGGCTTCTTAGGTGGGACTGGAGGGGGGCGGGTTTTTGTGGAGCAGCCCTTGTCAAGTGTGGGGCCTCCCTGGTTATCTGCCTGGCGCTGGTGAGGCTGGCGCTGAGCCCCAGCAGACAGGCCGCTCTCCAGGCTGACAGTCTTCCACACAGGGATGGGTGTTCCCTGGCTGGAGGAGGTGATCCCAGCCGGTACAGGCCTCCTGTCCCCCAGCAAGGAGTTGATCCTGCGGATAGACTGGCGCACGGGAGTACGCTGGAAATTGAGGGGGGACCTGACTGCTTTGGCCTGCAATTTTGGTGAATACAGGGTGAGCTTGTTGAAGTGCTGGATGTGGTCTACCACTCTTAGCCTGCGGGTCTCCAGGGTGCCTGGGGAAGGCTGCTCCACCTGCTGCTGTTCCAGCCTCTGGGGGTGGGTACTAGGCTCTGGGGATGCCACAGCATCATCAACCATTACAGGCACCATAGCCACACGGGGAAGAGGGGTGTTGAGCTCCTGAAAGTACTCCAGCCCTGAAGCTCTGTAAGGAGTGGACTGGACCCCAGCAGCGATGCTACGTGTGAAGTGAGCAGGGCTCTGGATGTCCAGGGCATTGATCAGCCTGCTGCAGTTCACCTGCTCAGCCACAGTCTCTGCTTCTCCCTCCACAGAACTGTCACCAGCACAGAGCGACCGGTCACAGGCCTTCTCTAACAGACTGCCACACCCTCCAACTTCAAACAGGGCACTGTCTATATACAAGGGAGACAGAGGAACAAACTCAATCTGACCAAATGTGATGTGCTGGTCATCAGCCAGATGCCTCCGAGGTGTAGGCATGCCAGAACTCTCTTTGTTTGGTGACACACCTTTGAGTGTAGAAGATTCAGAAGGAGTTGAATCTGTTTGAGTGTTCTCAGGCTGTGTTGCCTTGCCCTCTACAGAGGGGGAGCTGTCGTCCCTCAAGACTCCCTGCAGGTTGCTGCCGGACTCCGTAAAGGCTCTTTTGATCTTGAGCAGGGTGGGCCCGGTCAGGGTCTGACTGAACGAGCCCTCACTCACCAGGCACTCAGCTCTGGAGGCACAGCACAGCTTCTTGGGGAAGCTGGCCACCATGGGGGGCTTGGCCACCACGATGGCAGGCTCAGAGTAGTAGTTGTTCTTCAGACACATGTTAATAGGGGTGTCGGTAAAGGAGCCGCCACTGAAGACGTGGCCCTCGTCAGGGGTCTCCCCACTCCAGGAAGTCCGGAGGGCACTGCCGTCACACTGGGGGGTTAGCAGATTGTCCTCTGACTTACTGTAGAACTTGGAGCCTGTGGAGCACAATGGGCAGTAGCAGACATCGATTCCCTCAAGGGACGGGACAACACAACCACTGATCCATTTCATGTATTACTTTAGGTCTTAGCAAAAATTACATTATGAAGAATGTTAGGTTTTAAAAAAGGGACTCACCCTTCGAGGCATTCTTGTTTCGCAAAACAGCAGGGCTAAATTTGGCATCTTTGGTGTAGCAAAAACTGGTGGCGCCCTCTTGAGTGGCAAGTCGCCAACCAATGGCCTCTGAACCCTCTCTCTGAATCGCCAGCATGGAATGAGAAATGACATTGTTAGGATGGAGGCATGTACTTTTTAGTCAAGCATATAATGTTGCCTTACACTTAAACCTTGTTCAGTTATGTGAAAATCTGATGGATCGTAATGTAAGGTTCTTCGGTGTATGGTAAAAAGTTACTCAGAAGAAATGAGTGTTGGTCAATATTGCTTTATTAAATTGCAAATATACATCAGTATGTACATTATAAAATGAACCATGTTAAACATAAACCAAGTTACAGTTTAGGTAAATAGAATATTTGGTTAATATATTACATGTTTTAAGTCTTAAAATGTTAGATTTCACTTATATTAAATATGTCATATACTAGAATTGAGAATATAAACATCTTGGTTCCCTAGATTATCAGTATAAACACTCCATCGAAAGTTACAGAACATTCACGCAGAAATAACGGAATTCTCGTCTTGAAAACAAGAATGTTTGATTTAAAGTAAAAGTTCACAATAACCTCAAATGGGCTCTGGTCAATTTATTAAATGAGCATGCATTATTGAAAGGAAAAAAACATGTAAATTGCCATAAAATTAACAGCAAAAAAAAATAAAAAGATAAGAAATAAGTGCTACTGTGCAAAATCGTACCTTACAATAGCACCCCATGCATAAATGTAGATTATTTATTTGGATTAATACAATTTAAGTCAATATGCTAGGGGGGGGGGTCATCAAGGATGGGATTGAGAACAGTCTTTCCCTCCCATTTGAGGAGCAGATAAGTGTGAGGTCATACATGGGTATGTGCACTTACAGGGTCTCTGCTACTCTTGCCCAGGCTGAATCGAAGGCGCAGGGACTTGCGAACGTTTTCTTTCTTGGCGACCTTAGGAGAGAAGCAATCAGCCTTCCCCGACTCTACTCTGAAAAACAGGCAATAACATACAGTTTCAACCATTGTCAATTTATACATATACAATATAAACATTTAATAATAAGGCCTCTCCTACAATGAAACAGAGAAGAGTGACAGGAAAAGGTTGATGTGTTTGAGATCGTTATCAGCTTGAAAGTAACAGTTGTCATCTGCTTGAGCAATACAAGAACATGATGCATTTTCATTACCACATAGATTCAAGAAATAGCCTTTGATAATCCACGATGTACAGTACCCGTCAAAAGTTTGGACACAACTACTCATTCAAAGGTTTATATGGAATCATGTAGTAACCAAATAAAAGTTAAACATATCAAAATATATTTTATATATTTTTTTCAAAGTAGCCACCCTTTGCCTTGATGACAGCTTTGCACACTCTTGGCATTCTCTCAACCAGCTTCATGAGGAATGCTTTTCCAACAGTCTTGAAGGAGTTCCCACATATGCTGAGCACTTTTTGGCTGCTTTTCCTTCACTGCGGCCCAACTCATCCCAAACCATCTAAATTGGGTTGATGTCGGGTGATTGTGAAGGCCAGGTCATCTGATGCAGCACTCCATCACTCTCCTTCTAGGTTAAATAGCCCTTACACAGCCTGGAGGAGTGTTTTGGGTCATTGTCCTGTTGAAAAACAATTATAGTCCTACTAAGCAGAAACCAGATGGGATGTTACCAGCCTCAATTTCTGCAGCAGAGGTAACTCTTAGTCTTCCTTTCCTGTGGCGGTCCTCATGAGAGCCAGTTTCACCATAGTTCTTGATGGTTTTTGTGACTGCACTTGAAGAAAGTTCCAAAGTTCTTGAAATGTTCCGGATTGACTGACCTTCATGTCTTAAAGTAATGATGGACTGTAGTTTCTCTTTGCTTATTTGAGCTGTTCTTGCCATAATATGGACTTGGTCTTTTACCAAAAAGGGCTATCTTCTGTATATCAACTCTACCTTGTCACAACACAACTGGCTCAAACGCATTAAGGAATGAAATTCCACAAATTAATTGAAATGCATTCCAGGTGACTACCTCATTAAGTTAGTTAAGAGAATGCCAAGAGTGCAAAGCTGTCATCAAGGCAAAGGGTGGCTACATTGAAGAATTTAAAATACATTTTCATTTGTTTAACACTTTTTTGTTTACTACATGATTCCATGTGTGGTTTCATAGTTTTGATGTCTTCACTATTATTCTATATTGTAGAAAATAGTAAAAATTAAGAAAAACCCTGGAATGAGTAGTTGTGCCCAAACTTTTCACTGGTACTATATGTCCCTGAGCGGCAGGTAGCCTAGTGGTTAGAGTGTTGGACCAGTAACCTAAAGTTCGCTGGTTCGAATACCTGAGCCGACAAGTTGAAAAACCTGTCGATGTGTGCTTGAGCAAGGCACTTAGCCCTAATTTGCTCCAGGGGCTGACCCTGTAGGTAGGCCATCACTGTAAAATAAAGGTTAAATAAAATTAAAATAAAACCTGTTGACAAAAGGCCGGTGACTCAGTCGTTTGCTCTTTCTCCTTGCAGAGCTGGCAGACTGGCTGCTGGACCTCCCAACTGAGGACAAAGCATTCTGGGAGGAGTTGAGGGATTCTGAGGCACTTGGATCCAGGTATCCTGAAAAACAGGAGCAACACACAGAATGCACATGAACACACTTTTTAGTAAAATTAATAATAATTGATTCAATACGGCTGTGAGTCCTTGTGGAGTTACCTCGTCCAGGAGTGACGCTTCCACCAAACAGAGCATTAGGCAGTAACTCTAAACCAAGGTTATTTTTGAACGATCTCCGTTTCTTGTTGGAGAATCCATAACTATGACCAGATTCCAATGGAATTTCTCTCTTGGAGCTGGGAGTAATTATCACAGGAGTTGCAGAGGAAAAGACTGGGGAAAATCACAAGAGTGATATTTACTATTAGGTCCAAGGCTCCCATTGAAAAGTATTCAGAACTGAACAGCTGAAATTATTTGCAAAGATTCTTGATTAGCATTGATTGAGAAAGATTCAAGCCAAAGACAAGCACACAGGCAAAGAGTAGGCAAGACAATTTGGGCAGGCATCAAATCATTCATGTAATAGCTGGAGAAAAAAATGACAAGACAGTGTTGCTACTCATTCACTACATAAGCGCAAATGAAAATCTGAGATCAAACTTAAATTAAGAGTTGCATTTCTGTGAAAGAAAAGCAGCCGATTCCTTGTTGCAAACTGGATGGAATTAATGTGTCAGAGCTACAGGGCACTGATGCTCTCATTTGACAGCAGGAGGAGAAACCTAACATCGGTACTTACCATATCTGTCTGACTGGGGGGTATTTGTTTTTAACTTATTCAGAGCTCCATTGACCATGTCTGCAATGCAAAAACCATACCATATTTTGAAATTCAATGGAGATTTACTGAGGAAGAATAAGCCTATAACATTGGCTCGTTTAATATCATTTCAAAGACGACCCTATGCTGGAAAGAATATATCAATTCTATGGGCAATGTTCTGCCCAGTTTTTCCAGGGTATCTTACCCCCTAAACTGCGCCTGCATCTCCTCTTGGCACCTGAGTTTGTGTCCAAGTCCTCTAGTCCGTCAAGAGTAGGGGACAGAACACCAGCCTCACAGCCCAGCATGGCTGGAATCTTCTCCATGATGAACTGAGGTACCACACCTACCACACAGACGCAGTTAGACACGGTTTGCTATGGACATTCCCTTTTAACTTTCAATCACCAGTTGATTGATGACACTACAATAACAAGGCTTGAATTGCTACCGAAGTCTGAAGCGTGTTCTATAAGGCAGTGGACCACGGCTGCCTGTTGCTTGAGACGTTTCTCTGTGCTAGCATTTATCTTGTTTGCCCCATCTCCAGCGTGCAGGAGGTTGGGAGCCAGGATCACAGACAGGTTACTGCTGTCCATCTTATTCACAGCACTCCTGAGAGAAAAAGAAAAACCAGGTTGAGAAAGAATGATTGAACAAGTCCGAAATGGTACAGTGTGAAATTATACTATTTAATGACGAGAAACTTGAAATCATACCTTTGAGAGACTTTGTTGAGGAAGTCAAAAAAGTAACGTAGGATGCTCATGTTCCTGTCAGGCAACACACAGGAGAGCAGCAGGGTGGCATAGGTCCTGTCCTCTTTTGTGGGCAGTTGCTGGGCCTTGAGGAAGGCATCATGCAGCTCCGTGGTCATGACAGGATCAGGCAGCTCCCTAAAGAACTGCTTGACCAGGCCAGCTACATCACACGGCAGGGCAGTGAACAGGCACTCTTCACCCTTATCCAACTTCACCTGCACAGACAAAAACAAACAATACGGCCTTGTGTTTAACTACTCCAGCAGCCAGGGCCTTCCTATTCCTAGCAAGTTCATTTCCAGCAGGGCCAACCTCCAGCCATCACTCACCCGGAGTGCTTTCAGACGAACAATGGAGCCAGACTTTCTGAACAAGCCCTCTGTATCCACATGCTCCAGCAGACTTGCGCATGCATCCACGAGAAAGCTGGGAGAGCAAGGGGATGGGGGAAACATTAGAGCTAACAGAGGATAGGCCTAATACACAGAAATTAATGACAACAAAATATTATTTTTTTTCTTACCATGGTATGCTCCCATTCTCCACATTGTACTGTGGAAGGCTCTCCAGCGGTACACCAAACACTTTCATCTGGAAAACATGTCACTATTTCCAAGTCTGTGAAAGGGCACTCAAGTCTTTACATGGGATGTGTCCCTATTCAGCAGAAGGCCCTGACAGCTGTTTTACAACGGTTAGCCATTCCACTGCTGAATGCAGTAGTTTGTAACTCATCACCTGATCAACTACAAGCTAGCACTATGTTGTGCCTGCCAAGCGCCAAACATTCATCTAAGTAGTTTAGAGGTTGAGACTGGAAAATAGGTGCCTCACTGTGCTTTTGAAAATCAACAGCCTACTACAGTATAATGACAGCCCTGTGCCTTTTACTTGGTACGTTTTCTGCCAGTAAATTTGACCTGCCCCATTTGAAAAAAGTACGTGTTTAATGGACAAAACCAATTGCCTTAAATCAAATTAGGCTACCTGCCAAAGGCGAGCATGTGCCTTGTACTGTCTCATCACCAAGCCCAATTAAACAGTCTGTAATGCGCTATTTTGTATGCCTTTTTATGAATGTGTCCCGAAGGTGTCTACTATTGTCAATTATTCGAATTATTTTCAACAAACAATTCACTTAACTAGTTATTGCGTTGAGGGTTCACTCCCGAACAACTTCTGGCGGACCGCCCAATCCAACAATGACCGTGAATTACAATGACATGTTAACAAAAGTGCTCGGACTGAATGCAAATTAGTTAGTCAGATATAATAGGTTCTCAAGGGACACACTTTCACGCCACTTCGTTACGAAGCGATGTTTGTAGTAGGTTATGAGAGCATTTTCTCCAAACCTAATCATTCTCCTAACCTGCTGTATAATTTATCCTAATCAGTTACGAAAAAAAAAAATAATACACTTCCGTAAATGTTTGTCGGTTCGCAAACAAGGAACTTTGGCTAGCTTTAGCTACTTAGCCAACCAACTGACTAATTCAGGCAGTTTTACAACCAAACAAGTTTGACAATTCGGTCTAAGAGTAACATTAAGCATTTGAGTGTTTATACAAAAATATACTTACCGAATGGTTACTGTTAGCTGTCAATTTGCAGCTGGTGTGTGCTTTGTTTCTGTTCCAATTCTTCGTCTTTATCCCATAAGCAGTACGAAGGTGTTGCACAACAGCCAGACACATCACATTTCTTTCCATTACCTTCATCTTTCACTTTACAAATGACTTTCACTGTGACTTCTTAAACTTTTAACACATACTGTACCAACTAGGCCAACGTGCAGGTCTATGTTTAGCTACTATCATCTCTAAACAATCTAACGGCGCGTCTGCATAAATAACAACTAAATTAGCTATCGTAGTTTAGTTAATCATCCCTTCCTTTTAATCGACAAAAATGTATTTAGTAGGCCATTCTTCTCATTCAAAACTATCTAGTTTACTTGACATACCAAATCCTTCTACATTTAACCTGCAACTACCAAAAGCAACCGCGGAATCACAGCCAATTATCCAGCAGAATCGACCCAGCTAGGCGATATCATTGTGTCTAGCCCAGGTTCGTAACGTTGGATAAATAATCATAAAACTAATGTATATTACCGTATGCCTAAAACTATATTCTAGAATTTACCTTAATACATATCTATTCTCTTGTTTTTATATAATCGGATTTGCCTTCACTAGCTATATTTCGTATACTATTTTACCGCACATCTTTAAACCACAGCAGCGATTCTACATGTTGCGCTCTGATTGGTTAGAGTGGGTTCAAACTCTTAAGACTCTTCTTCTTCTGTGGGTTTTATGGCGGACTACAAACCAAAATGTGTATTGCCGCCACCAACTGGATGGGTTGAAAACCAAAACATTCTATAAGAAAATCAAAATGTAATATGGAAACTAACTTAATCCACACAAACAAATGTGTACATTTACAAAACCAAAACAAAACTCCCACTTCTTCCTTCTTTCAAATCTCCATATCTTCCTTTTCAGGCTCTAGGGCCTGAGAGGGTGGTACGGCTTGTGTCAATATTCAATATATGTCAGGGTCCTGCTGGTGAAAGGCAACCCCTGCAGCTTGCAGTGAAGGCCTTTCCACCACCATGGACTCTTCAGGAGCACCATTCAAACCTTGAGAAAGCCCTCGGTGCTGAACTTCTGAATGTCAGTAAATGACTATATGACAATAAGCTGTCACTTCACAAAAACCATCCATCTTGTATGGGTCCAAAGTGAAACTGAGGTAATCCCCTGACTGTAAGGTGGTAGTAGGTGCAGTGGCGACCTGTCATTGAGTCCCACAGTTTCAATGTCATAATCGAAATTACGGATTGCCTCTTATCTGCTTGTCGTCCCCTTATGCCATAGTTTGTACCTCAATTGTCAGTAGAAACCACAATTGTTTACAGTTTTTCTCAATCGATTTGGCACATAATTTGAAACAAACGTACAATTGTCAAAACTAAGTACAATCCTCACATCACGTGGTACATTCAGCACACCACTCTATGTGACCTTCAAAAGAATAAACTTGTTTAAAATGTAAATAAATCCATCAATTAATAAATAATTGTCATCAAATCAAAAGGTTCCTTTATCATTGCTTAGACCAAGACAATCAAAATGCAAAGACATCCTGTCAAATGACAGTGTACAGAAAATAACACCTCAATGGGATTTAGGAATGGGGGGTATGGTGGGAGTTTCCATCAAAAAACATGGGTGGGCAACAACCCATTCTCTGATTGTATTTTAACGATGGAAATTTACGTTGTCCCAAACTATAACATACGTTGGCAAGAAAGTTCTTACCAACCCCCTCTCATTCTCAGGAATGAGATCCCTGTCAAGAGTTTCCAGGAAATTGAGGAGACGTTGTGTGTTATAGGGCCCAATAAAGGGAATGTGGCTGAGTACAACATTCCCACATATGGCAGGACACATTGTAATGTTCCCTCCACGCTGGCCTGGCATATCAACAGTGGCTCGGTGACCAATGATATTACGGCCACGTCTCCTGACTTTGGTCAAGTTGAATCCTGCCTCATCAACATACACAAAAATGTGAGGGGATTCATCGGCATCCAGCTCCATCACTCTCTATAAAAGATAGTAAAGCAATTTAGGAAATAATTTACAGTAGATATGGTAAATCATTCAGTTACACATATCCCACATATTCTGCATATACAGGTTGTACTTGTCAATACTGAAAAACAAGGAGATTACATCACTGTGTAGTGTACAATGATAAATTCTTACCTGTATATACTGGTACCTCAGCTCCTTCCCTCTCTCACCATTTCTCTCAAAAGGTACCTTGTAGAGTTGCTTCATTGCAATCTGATTTCTCTTCAGCACTCTATCAATTGTGGAGAGGCTGACGGTGTTGACATTTTGAAAGATGTCGTCATCTTGTATGACTGCACTTTGAATATATATTTCAGTCTAATAGCATTGTTTGCTACGACCATATTACAAATGTATTGTTCTTGTTGAGTAGTGAAAACTGATCTTCTGCCACCACCATGGGGCAGACGCTCAATCCTAGACAGAAAATACAGCACAGTAAAGTCAATGTATTCTACATAAATTCTGAGACATGCATTGGCTAAGTTTACTGGAATACCAGTGTGAAGAAATATTGCAGTACAATATTTGATTACACACCTGTTTTCTCTCTTAAATGTCTGGACTATTGACAACATCATGGACCGGCCCACATTAGTCTACACTCTCCGACCAGCCTCTGTCATACTTAGGCCACGGTTGTTAACATGGTCTATAATTTCTCTGTGCCTTTGCCTTTCTCTGGCTCTTCCTCGTCCTCTGTGCCCCCCTCTCCCTCTTCCTCCTCCTCTTCCTATTCCTATTCCACTCTAATGCCCCGTCCTCTTGCATGAGCAGGCTCTTGCCCCTGTCTGCCTCTTGCCTGCTCCATATTCCACAGCTGCAAAATTCAATCTTACCCTTGCAGTATAAATGTGTGAGAGAACTGATAGGTTATGAGTTTCACCTGTCAGCTAAATTGGACAGCATTTGCAATTGGTTGCTCTAAATTGTGAGGAAATTAAATAGTTCCCCATCTAGCCTAACTCTAACCATCTGACAACTATTACAGCAATACCACATAACTATTATGTATCTAATATATGTGTGACAGGTTATTGTGATTGTTGGTTGTTCTATTTAGCATGTAGGGATTTACACAATGAACATGTGTATAATTGTATTTGAGAGTAATATCATTCAATAGCAAATGAATGCAAACTATTTGGATCTGCAAGGCTTACTCAATGCATTTTGTGCCAAAGCTTTTATAAATAGATAGTCATATAGTCATATAGACAAGTTTTATAGTCATTCGACAATTGTGCCATAACTGTAAGCAAGTCAGCCATAACAGTTATGTTTGCCCCACCAAGATTGACATGCTAAAATCACCACTGAGTAGGTGACATGGCAGTCACAGCAAAAAACTCAGTTAATTCTGGATGTGTGCTAGATAACCATCTGACAGAGGAGAGCATGGCACAAAAAGTTTTCTCCAAAGTGAACCATAAAACTAGGTTTCTGGTAAGTACCTCCAAATATCTGGATAAGAACGCATTGGTGGCATTGGCAGGGGCTATTGTTCAGTTCCACTTCGACTATGTGTGCTCTTCCTGGTATAATAGTGCCCCCAAGATAATACAAAATAAACTTCAGAGCAAATTAGTCACCGGCTGGAGCGCCCTTACGTATATATATTTTTAAAATAGTCTAATAAATGCAATCAACCAATCAGTCAAAGGAAAATATGAATACCAAAAATACTGTAAAAATTGTATTTACTTTTTCAATATTCAATTTTTTTCATATCCAATTGGTAGTTACAGTCTCGTCCAATCGCTACAACTCCCGTACGGTCTCGGGAGAGGCGAAGGTTGAGAGCCGTGCGTCCTCCGAAACACAACCCACCTAGCCGCACTGCTTCTTGACACAATGAACGCTTAACCCGGAAGCCAGCCAATGTGATAGATAGATAGATAGATAGATAGATAGATAGATAGATAGATAGATAGATAGATAGATAGATAGATAGATAGATAGATAGATAGATAGATAGATAGATAGATAGATAGATAGATAGATAGATAGATAGATAGATAGATAGATAGATAGATAGATAGATAGATAGATAGATAGATAGATAGATAGATAGATAGATAGATAGATAGATAGATAGATAGCAATGCATAAAAGAGTCAGAACAAATGTACTGTTACAAGAATCTATTTTTATTACAACAGTACATGTATATACAGTAAACAACACAGTATAAATGTATGGGTGAAGGGGGGTTGATTGTTTAGAAGCACTTCCTGTGGACAATGGAGGGGCCTGCCTCATCGTACTCCTGCTTGCTGATCCACATGGCCTGGAAGGTGGACAGGGAAGCCAAAATGGAGCCACCAATCCAGACAGAGTACTTACGCTCGGGGGGAGCAATGATCTAGAAGATAAACAGAGTACAGGAAATTGCTTAGTTTCACGTAAACCCACTGTAAATCGAAACATTACAATTAACTTGATGGTTAACTTCCTGAAGGTTAACATGGTGGGATTTTCCCTCACCTTGATCTTCATGGTGCTGGGGGCCAGGGCTGTGATCTCCTTCTGCATACGGTCAGCAATACCAGGGTACATGGTGGTACCACCAGACAGCACATTGTTGGCGTAAAGGTCCTTACGGATGTCAATGTCACACTTCATGATGCTGTTGTAGGCGGTCTCATGAATACCAGCGGACTCCATACCTGGTAGAATATATTACAGTCCATTAATTGACACAGAAACACTAAAACATTGATACTAATAACACATTGTATTGAAACCATAATGTATAATGCATAATGCATGCTGTAAGTATGACTTACCAATGAAGGAAGGCTGGAAGAGGGTTTCTGGGCAACGGAAACGCTCATTACCAATGGTAATGACCTGACCGTCAGGAAGCTCATAGCTCTTCTCCAGGGAGGAGGAGGAGGCAGCGGTGGCCATCTCATTCTCGAAGTCCAGAGCCACGTAGCACAGCTTCTCCTTGATGTCACGCACGATCTCACGCTCAGCTTCAATGATGAGAGGGAGAACATTTACGCAACTGCACAGCAAGAGATTGCTCTAAACACACAGAAATTACAATAATATAAAAAATGAGCCATAACTTCATTGACAGAAGTTAGCTCTCCTTACCGGTGGTCACAAAAGAGTAGCCACGCTCTGTCAGGATCTTCATCAGGTAGTCAGTCAGATCCCGACCAGCCAGATCCAGGCGCATGATGGCGTGGGGAAGAGCATAACCCTCATAGATGGGGACGTTGTGGGTCACACCATCACCAGAGTCCAGCACAATACCTATAGGGGGCAGACAAGGCACATTAGTCAGTCAGAAAAACATGACTGACAGAGGAATGTCCAGCTGCCATATGAGAATCACTCTAAGCATTTGTCACATCATAAACTAACAATGACGCTGACATCAATGGCTACAGGTGTGCCACATACCCTGACAAACAGGGATTAACATATCCTCGACAACAAGGGAACAATTAATCTAGCTGTCTCTGACAACTAAACAGCTCACTTAATCAACACTATTGTAATACATGTGCATCAACTTGGTTTGAGCTGTCTCCTGTTTTCATACTGACGACTAATGTGTGGAAGGAAACTACATATTGTATCAGTAATATATCAACTATCCATGGTTGATATTGGTACATATTCTGTAAGACGCAGTGTCCCGGAATACTGACCGGTGGTACGACCGGAGGCGTACAGGGACAGGACAGCCTGGATGGCCACATACATAGCGGGAACATTGAAGGTCTCAAACATGATCTATAAGACAAGAGGAAGAGAGACATTTCAGAAGTTTGCTTGAATGTTATCCTCTAACAGAAGACATTTGAAATAAAGCGGGGGGATAAAGGAGTTAAAAGTACCTGGGTCATCTTCTCTCTGTTGGCTTTGGGGTTCAGGGGAGCCTCTGTCAGCAGGGTGGGGTGCTCCTCAGGGGCCACACGCAGCTCATTGTAGAAGGTGTGGTGCCAGATCTGCAAGGATACAAAATAGTTACATTCCCTGTTTATTATGTTATTCTACTGCATGTATTTACTTCTAGTCTTGTGCCAAAGTGAATGCCAAAACTCTGCAAGATGTTTTAAGAAGTGTGTTGTAATCTAGGACCCACCTTCTCCATATCGTCCCAGTTAGTGATGATGCCATGCTCGATGGGGTACTTCAGAGTCAGGATACCCCTCTTGCTCTGAGCCTCGTCACCTACATAGCTGTCCTTCTGACCCATACCTACCATCACACCCTGGATGAGAGAGAAGGAGTGAAACAATCACAGATGGTATCCCAGATGGCCTACTAACATACTTTTTGACATTTTCCCCCTAAAAATGTGTGTCTGTACAATGGCACAATCTATGCCAGCCACAGTTACATCATGGTAGAGTACCTGGTGGCGGGGCCTTCCAACAATGGAAGGGAAGACAGCACGGGGAGCATCATCCCCGGCAAATCCAGCCTTGACCAAGCCAGAGCCATTGTCGCACACAAGGGCGGTAGTCTCGTCGTCGTCACACATGGTTAGGCTTTACTGGGATGGTCTGTGGGTGACAGAGAGACAGAGGGGTGAGACTGAGGGGTGGGAACAGCTGCAAACCCCTCCCCCCCACCACCATTGAAAGAATTTCAAGCAGGCCTATCCTAATTGGTTTGTTCACAACCACAGATCATTTATTACTGTACTGACATGAAAAATGTTTGCAACCAAGTATTCGATATCCTGCATTTTTTTGTCTTTTGGAATAATATATAGATTTTATTACTGTAGTCAAATTTGTACAACTTGTCTTATCACTATTTTGAAAATGTTATCAATACCTTGTATTTAGAATAGCAGCCATCTACAATGTATCCCATTTTATTTTTGTCCCAAACATGTTGTGAAGTTACTGATACTGTGTATCGGCTGTCACGATTGTTCCAGGGACATTTTAGGGCTGCTGAGGTACCTCCAAAAAGGGGCATATCAGTGTCAGCAGCAAGCAAGACCAGCTATTTATTTTAAGCTCCACACCCTGGTTGCTCCATACACAGCTACACCAAGTGCCACAATGACCTCCATGGATGCCTATATGGAGCTATTTCAGACATGGGAGAGTTGGAGCCAACCCAGAGAGCAGCTGTCGGCACATTGTAACACCTCTGTTTACAGCATGGCTCCTTGCCCCATCTGACTATAATGGCTTCATTCATTTGACACTATTCAGTTCTGTCTCAATGTACCTGACCAAACCAGTGTTGATCAGTGTATCGGTAACTGTTTACTAAGTTATTACACTGTATTTGCCTGCACCCTCCCCATAATCACCTGATGTTATAATAGTTTATTATTCACAAATCTCTGAATAGCTGAATGTCTCTTATTATTTTGGAGAGATACCATAAATCCAGTCCAATAAGCAGTGACCAGTTTGAAGTGTACTTCTAGTTCATACATCAATAAAGTTACAGACAATCCATCCAGGTAAAAATCACTATATCATCCAATGTCCATAACCAGCTCTGTCTGGTTAGCGCCAGGTTAAGATGTTCTCAAATATCTCAAATGTGGACACCCAGTCACCACAAAAAATATCATGCTTTGTATAGATTTAAGTTGTAATATGCCGTAATATGCACTCACCAAATTGTAGCGCAAGACTGATGCTTCCACTGGGACAAAGGAGGAGGGTGAGAGGACCCCTTAAATAAGAGTAAGGACTGGGGACCAGGGGTGGAGCCTGGAGTTCACACAATTCCAAATAAGAGCTGCTAGAAAAAAAGAAACAACCTACAAGTAAATGTATGCGATCGGGTGAGATGGGACTCCTCAAAAATGGTGAGATGCTTCCTGAGAAATACCAGACTGATCTGCTTTAGAGATAAGATGAGAAGTGAAAAAGGGAACGTTTTGTTTTTTAAAGATGTCTGGTGTTATAATGGTATTCACAAAGGTGTCAGACCCTTAAAATGCAATTACAATGGTCTTCTTTATTAAAATACTTTTCTGTAGGTATAGCTTTAATTTAAATTGTGTTTTTTTTTTTACAAACAGAATAGTTCAATTATAGCGAGTTCAGTGCATCCATTTGACACGTTAAAGAGTTCTGAATCAAGGTTCTGATCAATCATGATTTCTGAAATCACACAAAAAGGTGCATTGTTCATTGTACATTTAGATTGATTGTGTTGTTGTTGTAAAGGACAGGGTTTGTGAGAAATCTGAAAAGTGACGAAGACATTTACTGAAATTGTACATCATACAATTCTCTCTATGCAGATGAGCAGATCTGTGTCACAGTGTTTTCGTTGACACACATTAGGTGTGAGCGGAAATAGTCGATTTGTGGGCCTTGTTAAGGAGACGAATGAGAGAGGCTTCGGTCCAGTCAGTAAAACGCTGTATATGTCAGTGGGCCAGGCTACTGATGGTATGTGAGCTGAGCCCCTAAACGTGGTGAACAGCTGAGGGTTATGACGTCTCGTCCTTCTTCCGAGCTGATGGTCTGACTGGCCTGCGTCCGCCGTGCTGAGCCCTGATTGGCCCTGCTCTCTCCTTTTAGGGTCATGGTGTGTAACAGGTGTCGTTAATGTGCATTCCGCAGTGCCAAACGGAGATCCTTATTTGTCCCACCCCCTTTCAACAGACTTTATTTTTCTCAATGTACTTTATGAGGAAAAAATGTCTTTCAAGTTTCACCTTTTCAAATGTATTGAGAAAATCAATAATCTATTGAATGATCAGAATTATTAAAACACGTTTTACCCATATTACTGACCCGAGCATTATTGGTACAGTGTATTATCAATGGCAGTGGTCAATCTGATGTTGTCCGGTATATTATGAGTCTTAAGGCAGGCATTTCCGACAGGGGGACACTGTAGAGGATGGTTATATTTGGAGTCAGTTAGTTTATATACATGGCTGGATTATATGAGAGCATTTCTTCCCTCTAGGCTGTCCCACTGGATGTTAGGCCTGCCTATTAATAGGTGTTACTTTCTCTCTATCTGCAGATAGATAGGTGTTGGATGCTATGGTTTAGAATTTCATTGCAGTGCAATTATGTTATTCTGCCAGCCAATTAGTGATGGGAGTTAACAGTAAGCTGTCACTGATGTTATCTGAAAGATCATTTTCATAATCTCACACAACTCAATGTCAAACACCTTGTTCTGAGCACAAACATCTATTTTAACTCTCTCATCACACCCATAGTTAATACCATTGAATATCTATTATAAAAAATAATTTTAACATATTTGTTTTTTTTATTGTGGCCTGGTTTCCCTAAATAGCCACTCGGCATCCTCATCATCATCATCCAGACTATTGACTGTCACTTGAGACAGTAATTCTTGGCCCTGATAATGACACAACAAATTGTGGTTGCAAATAGTGGTTGACAATAAAGCTGTCAGGTGGGCAGATGTGTAAATGGGATTGCATAACTTCAATATCATTTTTTTATTTAATTTTTCTTTAGACATGAGCATTACTACCATCTACAGTATTCTTTTGGAACTGTTACGTAATGACGTTAGATCTGCGACGGCACGTATGACGCCTGCATGCGCCAGTGTTAGAACAATGTTGTGATTCCGTGGTGCTGTCAATGCTGGAGTTCAACGTTTTGGAATCAGATACATTATTGATCGCTTAACTCTATTCAAGGTTGATATGGTAATGCTACCAAGTAACAAAAGACGAGTGTTACAATAGGTTGTAACTACATCGACTCGATATCGAGAGGGGTGTGTGCGCGAGACATGAGTGCTCATGTAGCTCAGGTGGTAGGATGAGTTGTCATCAGACTTCTACGGCTGGGTGTGGGACTGAAGACTATTCTGTTCAACAGGAAAACGAACTAGAAGCGCTTGCGTCCATTTTTGGAGATGACTTTCAGGATCTGCGGAATAACCATCCATGGAAGGTAGGTCTACTTTCAACACAATTGTTTGATGACTATAGTTGCTGACTTGCTGATGCAATGTGGTGTTTATTACACCAACAGCAGCATCATGGTCAGTTAACCTAAAGCATACACGAATAATTCCTATATTTGTGGCCTTCTGTGTTGTGCATTCTTCTCATTCAGATCAAAAGGCCACCCGAGGTATATCTGTGCCTGCGACCTAATGGACTAAGCAATGGGAAGGAAAGTTATGTGACAGTGGACTTGCAGGTCAAATGCCCACCAACATACCCAGATGTGTGAGTATCATTAGATCAATTCATAAATGGAATGAATGTCATACAATATACCTTGCCCTAGATTCAGATGTATAATGTTAGATAATATTGTTGCTGTCTGATGAAATGAATTACAGCCACTACCTCTGGCATTAGTGCCTGATATGTACGTTCAATGTGTCTTTGGTTTGCTACAATCACCTAATCATTTAATCTGTTTGGAACAAAATGGTATATGTTTTTAAGCATTCATTCCTTTGTTTGTTTGGGAGACAGGCCTCCAGAGCTTGACTTGAAGAATGCTAAAGGTCTCTCCAATGACAACCTCCAGAGCCTCCAGACTGAGCTCACTAAACTATCTGCAGAGCGATGTGGGGAGGTAAGATAGACAGGCAGACGGACGGATGACAAACATATCCACAGGAACCTTAGACACTACAATGATCATTTTGCTTTGGTCACGTCTTTGTGTAAGTCTCAAAATGACGTCTTTTCTCCATCATCCCCCCCAGGTGATGATCTATGAGCTTGCGGACCATGTCCAGGGGTTCCTGAGTGAACACAACAAGCCTCCGTCCAGCTCCTTCCATGAGGAGATGCTGAAGAACCAGCGGCTGCAGCAGGAGAGGCTAGCCCTGGAGGAGCAGGAGAGACTGGACCAACGCCGCAGGCAGGAGGAGCAGACGGTGAGGAGGAGACACACACACACACACACACACACACACAAATGTACTGTATCTTTCAACCCTTTTGCCTCTACAGAAATGTGAGATCATGGCTGAAATCCAAAGAAGAGAGGAGGAGAAACGTGAGGAGAAGAGGAGAAAAGAAATGGCCAAACAGGTGCCTTCATAACCTTCACATGTTTGCATTTAGCCAACTCACTTTTTTAGAAGATTAGCAATACTTCTTATCGCTCCTTTGGAAAAGTGCTGGACTTTAGGTTTTTAGGAGACTGATCATCAATTAATATAATATTGTTTGAAACCAAATGAATTAAAATCATTTGACCTACATATTAAAAAGAAACCTTCATACAAAACAGCATGAAATGTAAACATTCTAGCTTTGTTCCCAGGAGCGCTTTGAGAGTGTGGACCAGTCTGCCGTAGAAAGTTGTTCTTTATTGGGCAGCTCACCTTGTTCCCCTGGGCTTACACCTGAGCTCACTGAGCCCAGAAGAGGGGCCAACCACCGGAGACGAACCAACTCCAACACCCGCCACAGGTACGGACCAGCTACATACATTCATAAGATATAGCTCTGTGCCTGAACTACGCTGAGCTAACTCTGTGTGTTGTTTTTGTCGTCACCAGACGAGACACATACAGCGAGGATAGCCCACGCACACAGGAAGTGCTTCACTTCAGCAACAGTACCCTGGGGGACCTCGTAGTCCATAGAGGGAAGTGCCTCGGTAAGAGATTATAATTTCCTGTAAATCTCTCATGATGTTGTTTTGCATTTTATTTACTGTACTGTCAGTGTTGAGTTGTGTGCCTCAGTATGCTATGTGTCTGTGTCTCTGGCAGGGGAGAGTGAGAGGCTTGGACGTAATGTTTATAATGCGTTCAATGCAACCAACGGAGAGTTTGCTATAGTATACGAGTGGATCCTACGCTGGAACAATAAGATTGGCAAGTTCTTCACCAGCGAGGAAAACGTGAAGATTGACAATTGTAAAAAGCAGGTGAGTAATTTCTAGCAGAGATCCTTCCTGACATCAGATGTTATAGACATAGATTTCAAGATATTGTAACATAGATGCCTACACACTAAGTAATACCCTCTGTCTTTATAGATCCATGGAGCAGAGAGTGAGCTGAACTCCCTTCTGAAGCTGGAGCACCCTAACCTGGTGCACTACCAGGCCCTGAGCTCCAGTGAGAGGGATGACTGCCTGGTGGTGGACCTGCTGGTAGAGCATGTGGGGGGCAGCAGCAGCCTGAGCCAGAGCCTGGCCAGCCAGACCGCCATCCCCCTGGACCGCCTCCGCCAGCACACCACCCAGCTCCTGGCTGCCCTCGACTACCTCCACTCCAACTCCGTTGTCCACAAACAGCTGGGCGCCTCTAGTGTGCTGCTGGACCACCAGGGCAATGTGCGTCTCACAGACTACAGCCTCTCCAAGAGACTGGCCGACATCTGCAAGGAGGACATATTTGAGCAGACCCGCGTGCGCTTCTGTGAGGATGTGCTTCCCACCAAGGCTGGGAAGAAAGGGGACGTGTGGAGCCTGGGGCTTATGCTGCTGGCACTGAGCCAGGGGAAGAAGGTCAGGGAGTACCCGGTGTCTGTGCCCACCAGCCTGCCCACTGACTTCCAGGATTTCCTCAACAGGTACACCTGCCTGACAAGAACCATCCACTCAGTTTGGCCAGACAGCTAGTCTCAGTGACAGCTAGACAGCCCAGTCCCATCCACTTCTTCCATGCCTGGACCTTCTCACATTTTAATGTTGGCAGTCAATTAAAACTTTTTTTTTCTGTGTTTGAAATAAAAGGTGTTTTACAGATCATGACTCATTAGCACATATGCTATTTGAATAGATTTAGGAAACATGTCAACTTTACTATTCTTTTGATAGAAACCATGCACACTGCACACTTAACTTTCCTGTGCCTTTTGGCCTATTGTCCTCCTGTCATTGACAATGTGTTAGTCAGGGCTTGGTTGTCAGAGCTCATCCTCTGTGTTTGGGTACCAGTGTTAGTGTAGTGTACTATGGATGCAGAGTAACACCGTGTGGACCAGATGTTGACGGGTCACCGTGGGCCTTGTCTGGAATGCCCTACATGAATGTCAGCTCTATTGGAAGTTTCCATGCGTAATGCACTGTTTTGTGTGTGTGTGTGTGTGTGTGGTAGGTGTGTGTGCCTAAATGATGCTGACCGCTGGAACACCCAGCAGCTCTTGGAACACCCCTTTCTCAACCCTCCACCTCCTAAGACCCCTCCACAGTGCCAGGACGCTAGTCCAGAAGGTGACAACTTTTCTTTACAAACTTCAGAACAGGGCCGCTAGATATTTTCAGTCCTATAAAGTTGTGAAAAAATTGTTACCTTTTCAGAGTCCTATATCACTATATAGAATCCTGACTGGTGTATTCTGTCCGTTCCCAGACAATGGTGATGACTTTGCGTCGTCGGTCATCCCTCACAGTCACATCCTTAACGCCCCGTTCAGCACCGGCCTGCAGAGGCAGTTCTCGCGCTACTTCAACGAGTTTGAGGAGCTACAGCTGCTGGGTAAAGGAGCTTTTGGTGCCGTTATCAAGGTAACCCATGTTTAATATAGCAGAGCTAACAGTAGCTTTCATAGCCTTCCCTTTTCTTTCAGTCCGTGGTTATTGTTTACTATGTTTTTATTCCTGTGTCTCCCCACCCATCTTCTTTTCTCTTTCTCTCTGTCCATACCTCTGTCTTTGTGTGCAGGTCCAGAACAAGTTGGATGGCTGTTACTATGCTGTGAAGCGTATCCAGGTGAACCCGGCCAGTAAGCAGTTCCGTAGGATCAAAGGTGAGGTGACGCTGCTGTCGCGCCTCAACCATGAGAACATTGTCCGCTACTACAACGCCTGGATCGAGAGGCACGAGACCCCCTACACGGGCGAACTGAGCTCAGACAGCTCCAAGCCCCAGA
The DNA here is from genome assembly GCA_023634145.1 of Thymallus thymallus. Lineage (NCBI taxonomy): Eukaryota > Metazoa > Chordata > Actinopteri > Salmoniformes > Salmonidae > Thymallus > Thymallus thymallus. The sequence goes on from CM042406.1 coordinate 8,761,339, forward strand.
GCACAGAGGAGAAACTGCCCCAGGTGCGAGCCCCCTCTCTGGGCCTCAACGAGCTGGGCATCAGCATTCTTGACAACGTGGAGGACAACGCCCCTCCCCCTGCCCTGGCCAGTTCGGTGGAGTGGAGCACCTCCATCGAAAGGTCCTCTAGCGTCAAGTGTAGTGGCCACGAGTCCAGCGATGAGGATGATGATGAAGAGGATGTCTTCTGTGCCTCGTTCCTGTGAGTTCTTCTGAGGCACCGTACATCTGGTGTAGTGCTCTGTGCACTTAATATACTGAAATAAAATGTACTTCTTGTTATTTGTTTTGTTTACATCTAGCCCATCAAACAGTGACTCAGAGAGTGACATCATTTTTGACAATGGGAATGGCACCATATCCCAGGTTAGTGTTCACATGATTGCCATGGTGTGTGTTACTAGTGTGTACAATTTCACCAATTACATTCAATGTAATCTCCATTCCTTAGGAGGAGCCAAGCAAGAGAGTGGGGGGTGACACGACAGATAGCAGAGACTCGGAGAGGCCACAGCTCATTGCACATTATCTTTACATCCAGGTAAGGCTCAGTTTACGAGTGCTTAACTAACACCCCACTAGAGGGGCCAGGACCCTTTTGTGATAGAAAATTTATCAAGCAGTCCAATCCCTGTACCTTTTGCAGAATATCAGTCTGTCCCTGATGTTTTTCCTGGAGAGAAGTGGCTTCTTTGCTGCCCTTCTTGACACCAGGCCATCCTCCAAAAGTCTTCGCCTCACTGTGCGTGCAGATGCACTCACACCTGCCTGCTGCCATTCCTGAGCAAGCTCTTCACTGGTGGTGCCCTGATCCCGCAGCTGAATCAACTTTAGGAGACGGTCGTGGCGCTTGCTGGACTTTCTTGGGCGCCCTGACTCCTTCTTCACAACAATTGAACCTGTCTCCTCTAAGTTGTTGATGATCCGATAAATGGTTGATTTAAGTGCAATCTTACCAGCAGCAATATCCTTGCCTGTGAAGCCCTTTTTGTGCAAAGCAATGATGACGGCACGTGTTTCTTTGCAGGTAACCATGGTTGACAGAGGAAGAACAATGATTTCAAGCACCACCCTCCTTTTAAAGCGACCAGTCTGTTATTCTGACTCAATCAGCATGACAGAGTGATCTCCAGCCTTGTCCTCGTCAACACTCTCACCTGTGTTAACGAGACAATCACTGACATGATGGCAGCTGGTCCTTTTGTGGCAGGGCTGAAATGCAGTGGAAATGTTTTTGGGGGATTAAGTTCATTTTCATGGCAAATAGGGACTTTGTAATTAATTGCAATTCATCTGATCACTCTTCATGACATTCTGGAGTATATGCAAATTGCCATCATCAACACTGAGGCAGCAAACTTTGTGGAGACCAATACTTTTGTCATTCTCAAAACTTTTGGCCACGACTGTATATATCTATTTTTGATCAGGCCGTGGTCCCCCTCACCCACTTTGAGAACCCTGATCTAATCTGTGTTCTCTGCTCCCTCTAGATGGAATACTGTGAAAAAAGCACTTTACGAGACACCATTGACCAGGGCCTGCATCAGGACAACAGTCGCCTGTGGAGGTTCTTCAGGGAGATCCTGGATGGCCTGGCCTACATCCATGAACAGGTCTGTCTGTAAAGCCCCATCTCCCCTAATCAGTGTCCCCTTCAGAGTGCACTGCAGAGTTCAATGTCTGCTTTAGGGTGTGGAACAGAGATATAATGTTAAGATCATAGAGTTGGAGAGAGAGAGAGAGGGGGGGGACTGTCCTGTAACATTCGGTTAAGAAGGAGGAAGTCCAGGACAGTCACTGCTTGTGATTCTGTTGTTCCACTCCAAGTATCTGCTAAATCTTCAGATCCCAATGTCAAAGAAAGGTTTTGCTAGGTTCATGGTGGACGTTAATATGGGATATAATTTGTGCTGTACGAGTTCATGGTCACTGACTGTCCACCTTTGGCAAATTGTAACTATGGGAATATTGGGAGAAGTGTTTTGAAACGTGTTTGATGCAAAACAGTGTTTTAAAGGATCCTCTTCAAATGTTTTCAAATTTCTCAAATGTTCTGGCATACGTGTTCCTTCCTACCGCTACCCCAAGAAGCCAAGCTGCCACAGCACGGCCCAGAACAACAATGATGATGCGCATGACATGCTTCCAGACATGGTTCCAATTAGCACTAATTGATCACCTCTCCATCACCCTTCCAACAGGGGATGATTCATCGAGACCTCAAGCCTGTCAACATTTTCTTGGACTCTCAGGACCATGTGAAAATTGGAGACTTTGGCCTGGCCACAGACCATCCTGCTAATGTGGTATGCCTTAATGCCCACAGCTCCGCTGTCTCCTGGTGATCGAGATTAATTAACTGAAACCTTGAAGTTCATGTTGAGGTCTATAAGTGGAATGTTGACGCTGTATAAAGTTTGTATTTCTTGTGTTTTTGGTCCTAATGTCAGAATTGTAATGTGTTGTTTCATTTTCTGCAAGCCCAAATAAGTCAAGAATCAAAATTTCCTGTAAATTTAATCTCCTCATAGGCTGCAGCAGGTAAACTGGATATTGAGGAGAGTGGCTCTGTTCTGATTCTCAAATCGGACGCAACAGGTACTGAGAAGCAACATCCTTCAACATCAAACTGCCTCAAATGTTTCAGGCTTTGTGACTCTTGTTTTGTTCATATTTCTACCTTGTTATTTCTGAACAGGGAATATGACTGGTATGGTTGGTACTGCCTTGTATGTCAGTCCAGAGGTGCAAGGAAATACTAAAGCCACTTATAACCAGGTAAGAAATACGAATGGCACAAGCACCAACGCCAGAAGAACAAAATAAAGAGATATTGTCTCAGTACAATCATTCATCAAAGATCTCAAAAGTAGTCTCAAAATAATTATACTATGTTGTAATGACTTATTAAGACCCTTGACTCCTGGGTGGAGCACAGACTGTCCTCCTTCGTTTGAGGCAGTTCAAGGTTTTCCCAACGGAGTTACTGTATTCTCACTAGGAAATATATCACTCTGAATTGACTGTATGAATCCCGTGATCTGTGTTTCTCCTCAGAAAGTTGATCTGTTTAGCTTGGGTATCATCCTGTTTGAGATGTCCTACCGGCCCATGACCACCTGCTCTGAACGCATCTCAGTCCTGAGCCAGCTGCGCATGGTGAGTCTGTCCAGCACAGGGAACACAGACCGGTGTAGTGTTGGGGGGGCCACGGGAATGCTTTCAATCACGCATCTCTCATCACTGTCCCATTACTCTGTCATTCCACTCTGCAGGAGGACATCCGCTTCCCTGAAGACTTCCCTGAGTGTAAGAGTGAAATGCAGGTGAGGAAGGACACATTAAATTCATGGTACACAATTTTTGTGAAACTCTATGTAAAAAGTAGAAGTAGTAGTCACACAATAGTAATTTTGTAATGAAACAGTATGGGCAGTTTGACATTGATTGACTGATCCTTAGCCCTGTGTCTATCTCAGAGGAAGGTGATTGGCTGGCTGTTGAACCATGACCCGGCCCTGCGTCCCACAGCCCAGGAGCTCTTGAAGAGTGATCTGCTGCCTCCACCCCAGATGGAGGAGTCAGAGCTCCACGAGGTCCTGCAGCACACCATGGCTAACGTCAATGGCAAGGCCTACCGTACCATGGTCAACCATCTGTTCTCCCAGAACACCTCCCCCGTCATGGACTACACCTACGATATCGACCTCCACAAGGTACTAGGCCTACTGCTCTGGCCAACACACTGACACATTGGACCAGACCCCTCAAACCTGGCCTAGCCGCACAAACCCAAAGCCAACCAGACGTTAAAGCTTGGGTACGGTTATTCTTTCTGCCATTTCATAGCATTTCAAACAACTTTGGACAGACAAGTATTGGAGAATTTGTCTTGAACGCTCAGAATAGAATGGTCCAATAGTCCAAAGTGGAAAGAGCTTCTCATCTCCTCCGGTAGGTGTCACTGTAGACACAGTAATGATGCTGGTCCTGTGTTCCACTACAGTTCTCCTGTCATCTGGTCCACATCATGCTGGGACTGTTTGAGCTTTAATCGATGCCTTTTGATGACCTAACAGACTGCGTTTGTTTTATTTTGCTACAGGGTAGTTTTAATTTCAACAGTGCTAAATTGCAACAGTATGTGTACGAAACAATCACCAGGATCTTCAAGAAACACGGTGAGTCCAGACTTTTTTTGTCCCATTTTTAAGAGCTGAAGTCATGTTTACTCTCTTGTGCAAACAACTTGACCCATTCCACTTTAACTCGCTTTCATGAAGACCTCACTGGGGCCTTGACTTGAACATCTGCTCACATATATAAAGTAGTCTATGGTGACTATAATTCGATGCAAATGTTGTGTTCTATATCCATGTTGTAGACAGTTATACACCGCCTTTCTTTATTTGAGTTGTTTATTCAGTTTCTATATTATCTGCCTCGTCCAGGTCAAGATAACAACATTTTTCAAAATATATGTAAATAATGTATTTGGCTGGCGGGCACACTGGGTTGAATTTGAACTTCCATATTGTGTTTATGAGGTTATATTTTTATGTACATTAAACTTATTATCATGCATTAACATTAAACCTAGTGTCTCTATGGCTGTCTGTCCAGGGGCTGTGCGTCTCCAGACTCCCCTGCTGCTCCCCAGGAACAGGAAGCTGTATGAGGGCAGTGAGCCGGCCTGCTTCATGGACCACAGCGGCATGCTGGTCACCCTACCCTACGACCTCCGGGTGAGCATCAGGAAGCAGGAAGTACTACACACTCTGTTAACTAGCCGTCAGTGATAGTACTTCCTGCTTCCGGAGGTCGTAGGGTAGGGTGAAGTACTACACACTGTTAACCACCCATCAGTGATAGTGCTTCCTGATGCTCAACCGGAGTTCGTAGGGTAGGATGAAGTAGTACACGCTCTGTTAACTAGCCATCAGTGATCGCAGCACGCAATCAGAGTGGACTAGAGCCAGGATAACCTCAGGACAACCCAGGAAAAACCTAAGGACTAAATGTCTGTTTCAAAATAGTGATTTATTGTAGTCCTGCATGCACTGTTTACTGAGTCTCTCGTTTGTCTCCATTCCAGATGGCATTCGCAAGATTTGTGGCCAGAAATAATATTACCCATTTCAAGAGGTAAACCTCATAGTCAGGAGTCAATCACTGAATTCTTAAATCTATGGCTGTTCAATTTTTGCATGTCATCCGCACGTGTGTTTATATCCAGCATAATGTAACGGAAAGTGTGTGTGTGTGTGTGTGCATACAGGTGGAGCATTGAGCGTGTGTTCCGGCCCAGGAAGCTAGACAGGGCTCACCCCAGGGAGCTGCTGGAGTGTGCCTTTGATGTCATTGTCCCTGTCACCAACAGCCTGATGCCTGACGCTGAGACCATCTTCACCATCTCCGAGATTATCCAGGAGTTCAGTGTCCTGCAGGTACGAACACTGGACCACTTCCTGTATGACTCACTCCTTTCACCGTGTTACTACCACTGTCACAGTCTAGTTCAGGTCACAGACCATACTGTCCTCCCCTCACTCCCTTACAGTGCACTCCCTGTCTCACCTCGGCCACACAGACCATACTGTCCTCCCCTTACTCCCTTACAGTGCACTCCCTGTCTCACCTCGGCCACACAGACAGTACTGTCCACCACCTGTCTTGCTCTGGTCACAGACCTGTTCACTGCCTGGATTTTGTAGAATGTAGAAAAGATAATGGAACTATATATTTTAAATAATATCATTAAATATAAGCTAGACAGTCAGCGAGAATTGAAAATTCCCCAAAACAATTTAGCAGTATAGTTAGAACAGAGCATTAGCCATTGCAAAATGCATAGAATTGCAGGAAATTAGCTTTACAATGTTAAAATCTTCTCTCCATGGCAGAATATGTAAAATTGCACAATGTGCTTTAAAACTGCAACATTTTCTCTCAGCTGCATGGCAAAATGTGTAGAATTGCAGGAAACTGGCTTTAAAACTGCATAACATTTCTCTCAGCTCCATGGACAAATTTGTAGAATTGTAGGAAATTAGCTTATAAAAGCAAAAATGGCTCTACACTGCCAAGACGGGGGGCCCCCGTTTGATCCAGAAAAAACCCTGGTACAGTAGGCCCAGTTCACCCAGCATGAGCCCAGTCCACCCCAGCCCTGCTCTGTTCTTCTACAGTGAGAGGATCACCATGCCTCCAGGCCACCTCTAAAAGGCCCTCTCCCTCCCTCTCACTGATTGCACCATTTACTTTCTATTTTCTCTGTGTGTGAAAGCTTTTAAGAATGTGTGAGTCACTGAATGAAAGAGCAGCAGCCAGCCTCTGTGACCATTATTCACTGAGCAGTCCTCCTACAGTAGTGGTTTATGGATGAGCAGTCCTCCTACAGTAGTGGTTTAGGGATGAACAGTCCTCCTACAGTAGTGGTTTATGGATGAGCAGTCCTCCTTTAGTAGTGGTTTATGGATGAGCAGTCCTCCTACAGTAGTGGTTTAGGGATGAGCAGTCCTACAGTAGTGGTTTAGGGATGAGCAGTCCTCCTACAGTAGTGGTTTAGGGATGAGCAGTCCTCCTACAGTAGTGGTTTAGGGATGAGCAGTCCTCCTACAGTAGTGGTTTAGGGATGAGGCTTGACTAATTGTGCTCAGATGTAATGGCGTTTATGTTTGATGATTGTGTTTAGGAGAGGATCTACCACTCTCTACCAGGGGAGAAATGACTGTGTATTGGTTGTGTGGTGTAATGGTGTGTTGTGTTAGGAGAGGAACTACCACATCTACCTGAACCACACCAGTCTGCTGAAGGCCATCCTGCTACACAGCGGAGTCCCCGAGGACAAACTGAGCCACGCCTCCAGTATCCTCTGTGACGCCATGGTTAGTACTCTGCACACGGCAGTCATGTGCAAATTAAACATACACCATGCATGCGTAGATTGTGTGATAGAAGTGTGTCCATTACATCTTTGTTTTACCACTGGAACTATAAAATGGTATCCTGTCTCTGTTCATAGAGTGAAAAGCTGACTAGGCGAGAGGTGGAGGCCAAGTTCTGTAACCTGTCTCTGTCCAACAACAGTGTAAGTATCTACGGTTGTCTCTGGTGCTTTACTTCTGGTGAAATCATCAGTGTCTCCACTTTAACTCTGCTCAGAGGGAACATACTGGTCAGCCTTTCTTGAACATTGCCTTGCTCCTAGCAACAGATACTGTATTTTCTCTCTCTGTTCAGATGGTGTATGTTCCCTCTGTGTCTGATGTTGTCTGTCTTTCCCTGCTAGTTACAGACGCTGTATAAGTACATAGAGCAAAAGGGAGACCTTCAGGACCTGGTCCCCCTCATCACCTCTCTGACCAAACAGAAGACTGCCGTCACCCAGCTGGCCAAGCAGGGCCTCAGAGACCTGGAAGAGCTCACTGGTCTGCTCGGGAGACTGGGAGTAAAGTTGCAGGTACTGCTACTCGATCTCACCCCACCTTGATTGTTACCCCGAGTCTCGTGTATGGAATGCATGGAGAGAATGGTACGAAATGTGTTTTGCTGTGGAGTGATTGATTCTCTCGCATATGTGTGTGTCTTTTAGGTGGTGGTCAACCTGGGTCTGGTATATAAAGTGCATCACCATTGTGGGGTCATCTTCCAGTTTGTGGCCTTCATCAAGAAACGCAGACGCACGGTGCCAGACATCGTGGCTGCAGGAGGGAGATACGACCACCTGGTAATGCCCCCATCCTACCCATGCCTCCAACAGATTATGTCCCAACTCAGGTATTGGAAGTGTTGAACTATCAGGGTTCTCTTCCTGTAGATCCTTGAGTTCCGTGGCCCAGCGTCCTCTGCTCCTGTCCCCTCAGCAGTAGGGGCCAGTGTGGCTCTGGATAAGGTCTGTGCTGCCCTGGCTAACATGGAGGAGCCGGTGAGTTCACCTCATCAGTGGTAATGACCCATAGACACAAAAGGATATATTTGATGATGGCTTATTACTTTGAGCCCCCATTAAAGATAATGTCTGTTATTATCCTGCCTCTAAAATGTAGCCATTTTGGGAAAGGCTCTACTGCATATTTCTATACTGTAGAATGACAGTGTAATCATCTTTGAATTTGTGTGGAGCTCTGTCTGTGTGTGTGTGTGTGTGCGCGAATGTCTAAACCTAACTCCCTGTCTCCTAGCCCTCTATCAGTTCATGTGATGTGCTGGTGGTGCCGGTAGGCCACATCTCCATGGGCAGGGCCATCAATGTGATCCAGAAGCTGTGGACAGCAGGGGTTTCTGCCGACATCGTCTACGATGTGTCACAGGTGAGTGATGAGCAGCCCGTAGCGCCTTCTGCTGTGACAATACCTAACCAACAGGGGGCAACACCTCTATTCTATTCCACCCCACATGGACAGGGGCTTCCAAGTACGATTCCAGGCTGTATCACAACCTGTCCGTGAATTGACCGGTGTAGGCCGTCATTGTAAATAAGAATTTGTTCTTAACCGACTTGCCTAGTTAAATACAGGTACATTAAAAAAAAAACTGCCTGAGTTATTTACCTCGACAGCATCTGGACCGGTAAACACTCCAGTTTGAGGTTACTGTTATAAGCTTGTTATAAGCCTGTTAGTGAAGAAATGCGATACCCAGTTGTTATCGTCATCTTTCCTCATCTCTGTTACTGTAAACTTTCCTAATCTCTGTTACTGTAAAGCGTTTTCTAACACATTTTTTATTTTCTGTTTGTAGTTGAAGTCTGTTGACCAACTTTAACCTGAGAAGAGTTCCAATGTGTTATCTTCCTGTTGAATGTGGGTGGTGTAGTGTCACTGTGCTGTTCTGGTGCCATGCCTCAGTCACATTATTCATGTTTATATGACAGCCTGATCTCAGGCCAGCAGCTGCACGTCACTACTGCTCTGTGTCTCCCTCTGGTTCGCCCCCACAACCTGGTTCGCCCCCACAACCTGGCACGCTACTGGCCTGGCAGCTAACAGGTTTCCTCTCTCTCTGCCCTCTTACGTTGAAACTTTCTCACTTGTTTCACTTTTATCCTCTTTTCCTCTGTTTACCTCTCCCTTGTTTTAGCTGTTTCTTCGTCCTCTTCATCATTCCTTCCACCCCACCTCCTCCAGTGTCCTCCGTCTCTTCTCTGCTTTTCATTTTCTCTCTTATTGTTCTATCTCTGTTACGCTCTATAACATCACTGATTGCCCAACTCCATCTCCCTCAGCTCCGAGCAGCAAATAAAAGCTTTGCTTTGTCTGAGCTCATGCTGATTTGCTGGAGAGGAACAAATGTCACTCCCAAGTTGTGAAGGATGCCTGTCTTATGGAGCAGCCAGCCAGCTGGGGGCGGTTCAGGCTGCCTCTGTAGCGCGAGAGGCAACATCCAGAGGTCAGGAGGCTGTGTTCAGAGTTTATTAAGTGCCGAGATGCTCCCCTCCTAATACCTTTCACATGCACTGCTTTAACAGGCCTAATCTCCAGTAAATGCTAGTTCATGGTCTGGAGATGGTTCCTCTCTTTTAGCTTTTACTAGCCAAATATGGTGAAACCTATCTGCGGTCAGCTGGGAGAAATATGGCAGAAAGCTGGTCGACCCTCAGGCATCCACAGTGGCAGACCTATAGCCTCCGCTCTCTCTATGTCGGTCTCCGTGAGAGAGCTGCTTTGAGGAAGCTGGTGGCAAGAGAGACTGCTGGAGAGCAGAGCAGAGAGGTGACATACCTGCAGAGTCCGTCTGCTGCTCTGCTCTGTTCTGACTCAGCATTGCCTGCCAGATGAAACCTGTCTGGCTTTATTTGATTAGGATAAATTAGCTCTGCTGCTCACACACAGCCACGGGTGAGTGCACTACCCAGACAGGCCCAGGTTTGGGCAGTGGGCAGAGTCGCTCTCCGCTCCAAGCTAAACTTGGTTCTCCGCCACTCTGGAGGAATTTATGAGGCACCTGTCAAGCGTTCCCCCAGCACACATTTCATTTTCCAGGCTTTACGCTCCCGTGGCCCACGGGTATCTCAGCCACCCCTGTTCTCTCTCTCTCTCCAACCACATCACTTGCTCTGATCTCAGTGTAAAATGGGGGAGTTTTCTGCTTTTATTATTACATTCCAGCCGTGTTGTCCAACACGTACGGCACACACTCTCCGATTGCACAGGAACTGATGAGACATAGGAAAGCCACTGAAACCTGCCTGAACCCAGCTTTCAGCACATCACTAAACCACCAGGACTGCTTCCAACTCTTAAACAGACATCCTGCCTTGCTAAATATGCCACAAACTAACTTTGCCATAACCCCAGTGTCGTATTCCAGGAGAAACCTGGAGCTGAGGGAGAGCAAACTAATTCACTGTATAGTGTTGAAGGGGTCCACTAGCTCACTGTAACTGCTTAACTCTGTAGCCCACTGTTACCACAACCCCTATAGCATGGATCATCAACTAGATTCAGCGGTTGGTTAGGGGGTCGGAACATAATTACAAATTATTTGTAGACTGAAAATTGACCACAAGAAGACTAAAACATTATAATTTCAAACCTTGCTTGCATTTGTATACAATCACGTCCCTCTATTAAACATGGAAATACTTGGGCACAGATTTCCCAAATTAAAATCACTTGTAACTGATTTCCTGATGTGTTTTATGTCCAACAATGAAAATTTGACATTTTCTTTAGGGGGTGTGTGGGCTCAAAAAACTACAAATTTGGCGAGCAGGCCACTAGTTGGCGAACCATGCCCTATAGCAAGTGCATGCAGATTCCAATTCACCAAAACCATGCAGTTGGTCAATCCACATATAGTAACTGTACATTTTAGTCTGGGTCTAGAAATAGGTTGCAGGTTCTGGAGCCCGTTGGGACATCATCTTCTTGGGAGCAGTATATACCATATTTTCACTGTGTTGTTGTGTTCAGTCCCAGGAGACTCTGCTGGAGCACTGCAGACAGGCTGGCATCACATGCATGGCCCTGGTCTCAGATAAGGAGGGGAACTACATCAAGGTAATAATAATAACTATTAATTTATATAAAGCTTGTCCAGATGCTCAAAACTCTGAGGGCAAAATGGGTTAATATATGAAATAACAAACAAAACAAATCAATTAACGACAGTTGTTAAGTATGTATACCGGGTATACTCAGTATATATGTTCATGATATGAATTCCCCAAAATATGAGTTTTTGGAATGAAAGTGTGTGTTGGAATAGGTCTGATTCCCCTCCCTAACCCCTGTGTGTCCCCAGGTCAAGTCCTTTGAGAAGGAAAGGCAGTCAGAGAAGAGGATTCCAGAGTCTGACCTTGTGGATCACATTGTTCAGAAATGTCGGACCAAATTCTATGAGGAAAGAAATATCAGGTGACAACATGGTTTACTAACCCACAGACTCTGTAATAGACTTCCAGTGTTGTTGGGGAAAGAAACTGATACAGCTGGGTTGTGTTTCTCTCCTCCAACAGGGAAATCTCTGAGACTGTCTCTCTTCAGAACTCCAAGGGATTACTCGTCAGTACCTCAGGTACAGTTGACCCTGTGTCCAAGGATGACCTCATTGCCTTTGACAGAGAGCAGATCAGTAATTATGGTCCTCTGGTTTCCCATGAACCTACTTTGTTCTGGGTTTAATTCCATACAAGCCCCTACATGGTGGTAGAGCTGTGTTGAATGGATAATCAAAGAGCGATGGTGACTATGTGAACTGCACAGTGATTCAAATCAAATCCAACTTTATTTGTCACATTTGCCGAATACAACAGGTTTATACCTTACAGTGAAATGTTTACCTACAAGCCCTTAACTAACAATGCAGTTCAAGAAAGAGTAAAAAATTATAATAAAAAGTAACACAATAAAATAACAATAACGAGGCTATATACAGGGGTACTGGTACCGAGTCATTGTGCAGGGGTACAAGGTAGTTGAGGTAGTTGAGGTAATATGTACACTAGGTAGGGGTAAAAGTGACTAGGCAATCAGGATAGATAATAAACAGAGTAGCAGCAGCGTATGTGAAGAGTGGGAAAGAGTGTCTGTGTGAGTGTGTGTGGCGTCCATATGCTTGTTTGTGTTTGTGTGTGTGTATGTGTGTTGGGGTATCAGTGTGAGTGTGTGAGTAGAGTCCAGTGAGTGTGTGTTGGAGTGTCAGTGAAGTATGTGTGAGTAGAGTCCAGTGAGTGTGTGTTGGAGTGTCAGTGTAGTATGTGTGAGTGTGTGAGTAGAGTCCACTGAGTGTGTGTTGGAGTGTCAGTGTAGTATGTGTGAGTAGAGTCCACTGAGTGTGTGTTGGAGTGTCAGTGTAGTATGTGTGAGTAGAGTCCACTGAGTGTGTGTTGGAGTGTCAGTGTAGTATGTGTGAGTAGAGTCCACTGAGTGTGTGTTGGAGTGTCAGTGTAGTGTGTGTGAGTAGAGTCCAGTGAGTGACTATGCATAGATAATAGACAGCGGGTAGCAGCAGTGTAAAAACAAATGGTGTGTGGGGGGTGGGGGGGGGGTCAATGTAAATAGTCCGGGTGGCCATTTGATTAATTGTTCAGCAGTCTTATGGCTTGGTTAAGAGGATGTAAAACAGCAGCCTTCCTCTCCGGGAGAAGGCTGATTTAATGGTAGCGTTACTTTTCACACCACCTCTGGCTCACATATACAGTAGATATAAACATTAATGCAACACACTGGACTTATTAGTCTGGCTAGCAAGGATGGCTTCTCAGTCTACTGGTGTCTGTGGGTGGTGGTGGGAGAAGGCTGTAACAGCTCAGTCAGAGAGGAGCTCTGACATATTGCCATGGTCTCATTGTGTCTGTGTGTGGTGTGGTCTGACAGGATCATCAGAGCAGCATGGGAGCAGTGCCTCTAGTAACATGAATGTGAACCTCATCACCCCGGAGAAGGTGTCTTCTAGCACCAGACGACGCTACGAGACCCAGGTCTGTCAATCAATCACACCTGTCACTCACACCTGTCCTTGGGTAGGCTATAACAGACAGACTCACTCACTCACTCACTCACTCATGCAGCCGACCACAAGACCGGGACAACCTTGCCGTCTCTCTCTCTCGCTCTCTGGCTGTGGTTGCCAGCTCTCTCACTGTAGCGTTCGTCACAGTCGGACAACACGCCACCTTTTACACGCGGCCAGTCCAGGCTAAAACCCCATTGGCTCGCGTAGAGACGGATTGCATGTGAGGATGAAGTGGCTTTTGTTTTCATTGTATTCATGGGAGCAATTACTCCTTTTCCCACTCTCTCCTTTTTACAGATACAAACCAGATTGCAGAATCTAGGTAGCAATTTACAGAGCAAGAGCAATGACATCGAAGTTCTGGCTGTAAGTAATTAGCTGTTTTCCCCACTCTACACTTTATCTGTTGAATCCATGTGTGGCTCACATGAGAAGATTAGAGGCTAGGCTGGAGTGTGAGTTATTGAAGCCTAACAGACATATTCACCTTGATGCCGGTATGTATTTACTCCGCGCTAGAAGGTTCCAGGTTACATCAGCAGTAATGCTACCCGTCTGTCAAAGGTAATACCCATAACTAAAGAAAAATGCAATTTCCCCAAAATATAAAGGCATAGATGGAAGATCAGCACTGACAGTTCTATGATTTCCTGCAAAGGACATTTACAGTAGTGCACTCAGTGGTGGTGAGAGCACTATGAATGAAGAATAATGAACAATAATAAGTCAATGTTCTGCTCTCAGACTAAATTGCTACAGCACAGCGTGCAAATTAACTTCATGACCTTAAGCTGAGTGAACTGAACCTTCTGTTTTGTGCTGCCATTGTGGAATGTGTCTTGGATATTTCTAGCTAATATTTGGATACTGTGGCTGAGGTTACATATACTTCCTTAGGAAAGGGGCAGCATGCTACATACAGTGTGGTCTGGGATTACATGGTGAGATACAATAACATCCATTGTGTTAGTGGAGTCTAACGCACCTCCCTCTGTTGTTCCGTCCCAGGTGGACCTACCGAAGGAAACACTCATCAACTTCCTGTCTTTAGAGGTCTGTACCCAGCTCTGCTTATCATGACCTCCGTCTGCACAGCCAATAAAGGACATCTTGGCGGGAGGGAGAACGGGGAGGGAGGCCAGGGAGGTCAGGCCTTCGGAAAGGAAAAATAAGGGACTCCTTCCTTAGCCTTGTCTGGGGAGGTGAGGGGGGATGTGGGGGAACACCTTCCCTCTGTCAGCAGGGACAAGGTGTTAACACTCACATTCCAAAGTCTTGGCTGCAGCGCCTGCCAAACAAAACAGAAACCCCTAGCTTTCACAAAAAAAATAAAAAAAATAATGTAAATTATGTGGTGTTAAGAAACATGAAAAATGCTCCGAACACAAGCTTATGTTAGCGGACAAAGCGTAGAATTTATGGCGGCATTATACAGTTCTTCTCTCACATCACATGTGGGTTTGTGAGTGAGTGTCAGAGAAAACACTTCCACTGTATAAAACAACTAACAATACACACTGTGCATCGCCAGACCCACAGGAAACCCTGCATCACGCTGACTAATTACCCCACAGAGCAGTGAGGGCCTGGGACTCTAAACTCTCCTAGCAGCCTCACTGGGCAGCTTTACTGCACCGCCAGCCTCAACAGGAAAAAATATACAATGTGTAAAATCCACAACCTGCAGAGCTATCTTTTATATTTCCCACCATTAACTGCAAATGGTGGAGTCTCCGACATGGTAACTACAAATACATAAACAACCCTGTTTGTTTGATCACATCAGCTATCTCTCTCTGTCTCTCTCTCTCTGTGTGTGTGTGTGTGTGTGTGTGTGTGTGTGTGTGTGTGTGTGTGTGTGTGTGTGTGTGTGTGTGTAGTTTGATGGAGATGAGCCATTCAATATCAGCGTTAAACTTCTGCTGTCGCGTCTCCCCAAGCAGCGGTACCTCAAGTCCATCTGCGAGGAGATCCACCGCTTCAAAATCATGAAAAGGTGTGTAGTTGTACCTGTGGTTACTGGGCTGATTTGAACAGGGTCTGGGTGTTCCAGGGCAGCCGAGCCCAGCCAGAGTGTGAGAGGGCAGTAGACCCCATCGCCTCGCCCCTGTGTGCTCCCAGGGTCTGACTCACGCCCCGACTCAACTGCAGGCTGTCTGTACAGGGGCCTGGGCTAATATCAGCCTCACTGCCTATAGCCCTGCTCAAAGACTCGGCTAAACTCTCTCTATTTTGTTTTCACTGCCTAGCTTTATTTGGATGCTCTGAAAAAGGGGCCTATGTCGGGTTTGATGGATGTTCTCTTTCATGAATGGGGATGATGCAGGAGAAAGCTAGAGCCTCTTTCTCTGCCTCCTTCTGGGCTCTTCGTAGAATGTCCAGAGCAGTTGGTTTTAATTTCATGTGTGTACTGTGTGTCTCATTCACCGTTAAGGGGAAAAGTGTTAACTGACAAATTAATGTCATTTGGCCTCGCTAACAATGGAGATATTCATGGTTTTTTGTGTTTGTTTGTTTTGGCTGGAACGAGGGCACGGAGAGGACAAGATGAGTGGGCCAAAGGCCACAGTAGTCAACAACCCATATGGTTGAGTCATTGAGCGCCCCAGTCTTACAGATACAGCCACTCTTTCATGTACTTCAAAACAGACTAGATGCCCGCCAGGTCATCTGAAATGCCCTGTGAAATAATGGAAAGCTAGGTCAATTGATGGTCAAATGATGGTCAAGGTGACAATGAGTAGTAATAGTCCAATTAGGCTGTTTTTACAAAATGAACTGGCCAGTTAAACTGCTAAACAGACTTTACCTGGTGTGGTAGGCTTACACAAGAAATCAGTTATAGGCTATTGTCTGTCATTATTGTCCATAGCAAGTGTTATAAATTCCCTTTGCATATGGAAACAACAGGCTGCTAGTGGACACATGGTGGGGTTGTTTTGGACAAACATTAAGTGTCTCGTTTCTGACTTGAAGAGTGTGTTGTCTTTGTATTGTGGCTTGACGAGTGTGTTGTCTTTGGTATTGGGACTTAAAGAGTGTGTTGTCTTTGCAGGGTTGCTGTGGTGGTTTTGTACAGCTACAAGGACGATTACTACAAGATTCTTCTGTGAAACCGAAGATGTGTTACTGCCCAAGGCAAACTCCAAGCTGCTCCCAGCATAGCAGCCTTCCTGTGCTTTTCAATTTAGTGAAACTGTTTTTTTTTTCTCAAAAGGTTGACAGCTTTATTATATGACTTTCCTTTTGAGAGGGTGAACCCAAATGCAAAAGTCAACTTTTTACAGTGTTGAAATGTAATCCATGTACAATCAGCTGTTACCCTGAAGCTCACAGCATTATGTGCTCCTCCCTACAACAACAAGACAAAGACAGTTTCTTCTTACTGTATCTGCCTTAATGGAACAGTTCATATACATTCTGAAGAGGAAGGGTTTTTTGATTGCAGATAATGTTTCCAAATGAATGTCCAATTCCATATTTTTTACGTGACATGATGAATAATGGCAATAAATCACATTTTCCCTCAGTTTGTGGTTCTCTTCTATAAGAAGTGAAAACAATTAATGGAATCATTAAACAAAGCAGCTCAAACCTTGGATTTAGCTGAGAAATGTGATAATTAGCTGAGACTGTGGATATTGTATTACTGAGAGATCTATGGGGTTTTTGACTAGTACTATGAATTTCCCAACATTTTCCTGTTGAATGTGACCTCCGATGGTATGGAAAAGCTGTTGTGACCACACTAATAACTGCCTTAACCGTTATGCTGTAAGAAGCTAATCTTTGAAAAAAGGTTCCTTAAATGGTGTATTTCTTGAGTTTTCAGAGCAATCTTCACTTCCTCATGTTGAGGTTTATGAGCAAACGGTGACAGACAAGTTGAAACGGGCACGGTCCACCTTGTGAATTCTTCAGGTTGTCCGTTCAAGCCTTCCTTGCGCAGCATTTTTCTGTCTGGTTTTATGAAGCCCTGAGTGTGAGACTGAGATCTGGCAGCTGCATTCCCCACTCACGCCTCATCCGTATAGTCCTGTGGACTGTGAGAAAAACCAAACACATCCACTAACACTACACGGATAAGGAGTGCAGAGCGCAACTATGCTTAAGAGAAAGGGAACTTTAAAACCTTTGGGAAACTAAGTGAGAGGGGAAGCAGATCCCTTTTGGCAGCACTGGGCAAGAGTAGTTCAAGGAACAGATGTCACATCTAACCATGGTATGATGTTACCTCTTTTGAACCCAACTGTTGCTAAGTTGATATTTATTGATATGGATATTTATTTTATTGTAGGGATTTCCAGTCCAGTCAGCCAGCTCCGTCACACTTTGCATTGCAAACATGATATCATGAAAATGTCACAAGCACTGAAATGTCTTCCCAAAAGTAAAATACATTGTTTTTCAAAATAAGTGTAAATGTTACAGTTCAACATCTAAGAAAAATGTATTTACAGTTTGCAACAGTAAAATAAATAAGCTTGAATAACAAGGCAGATATAAATGGTTTACAATATCTAAAATGTACAGCAGCTTTGGCTACCAAGTTCATTTGCCAAAAACACATCTCATTAACTCAAACTATAGTTTAGTATTAATAAATAAAGCTATGTGAAAAAATAAATAAGGTACTCTTCTGTCCACTACTTTGATCTACCTTTCTTAAACAGGAAAAACAAATAACTTTTACAAGTTGCCTCTTCCCTTCATTTAAACCACATGGTTCTGATTCAAACAGACCCAAATCTACTGAATTACTTTTAAAACTCTTCAATAGAAATCTATATATTTGCCTCCACCCAGTTTTGGCATCACAATGGTATTTTTATCGAGGGACTGGCAATGTAACTACGAAATCGAATCCAAAGATTTCCTATTAAAACCCAGTCTGTTTTGTAATGCTCCAAAGCGCAGCTATTTCACTAGGTTGATCAGATTGTTAATAAACCTAGACTTTGCTGCAACAGTATGTTTACTTGAGTGGTTCATCATCTCCATGTGCTAAATATGCCTATCAAATCCCTGATTAGGCCTTTATCCCACCAGGAATCTCGCCCACAGCTTTTTAAAACACCGGATCCTAACAAAAGGGCTACATTTTATGAACATGCGTTGATGTTGTAATGTACCATTATTTACATTTCATAGCAGAGTCTCCTTGAGACCCTTGCCCCATGTTCACTGTAATACGTTATAAACTGGTTGGAATGGGGAGACCTTCAGTCAGGTTAACTGGGCATGGAATACATGGCACAACAGTTAAACTCGTCAAAATGCACCAAATTGAACCACCATACGTCATTATAAGAGGACCAATAAAATATAATACATTAAGGCTATAAAATAAAGGCTACTAATGTATATGTTAACGTTCTCTGGAAACAGTAGCTCATGTTTACGCACGGCTGTAAATGAAGTTATATACGTGAGGCTTATTGTAGGTTGACATTCTTCATGACTCCCTCCAAAAAGTCTGCCACTGCTTCTGTAGTTTCCTGTAACGAGTCCTCTTATCTGCAAGCTATAAATTAACAGTCTGGATTAGTATTAATCTACCCAATCTTGAAGTCCATTTCTTGAAGTCCAGCCAATGGAATGATTCCTTCTGAAGGAAATCAGACTAAGAGTTATTGAGTAGAGAAGGATGAAGGACCCTACTGTATTACAGACAGACACACTGGCTTCACGGCTGAGGCAGAATGCATTCACTCATACTGTTTTTTTCCGAATTGAATGACTTTGGTCATCACCTTTGATGCAGACAGAAATCACTACAGTAAGTGGGAATTCCTTTGCATCGATGGGGAATGTTTAGTCTGGCATTTACAATGTTTTAATCTTGCCACCATGGAGACTTCCATAACAAAAATGAGACGTGACCAAGAAAAATGCTACAACTATTACACATAGAAATATATATATTTTTAAAAGCTACGATGGAAACCACACGTTCTAAAGCAGGAGTTTGGGTCTCTGTTTTTCCTGGGCCAAAAAGTCTGCTGGGTTCTGATGCTGCTCAAAGTCATTGACTGGGGAGAGGAGCGAGTTATGGAACTAGCCATTAATCTGATAATCCACTTACCCTCCCATCCAATTTTGATTACAACTGGAAGACCAGCTAAATGGGTATCACTAAAACAATTGAGGCGGCACATAGAAAACAGCAGACTAGAATCCAAACCCCTGTCCTAAAGCTGTTATATTCCTCCTATTAGTTCCAGAGGAGGTGAGAACTGAGGGTGATCATGTTCACATTTCAGAGCTCTCTCTGCCTGGCTGTCACTCTGTCTGTGGTGAACTGTATGGCAAAGTCCCATAATGGCCACATCCTCCTGCCTCCACAGTCTCTCCTCACTGTACCAGCAGTATGATAAAGCAACAGGAAGTTGCATTGTATTGTCTTTCATTGTGGATCCTCAGTTTTACTGCCAGAGAGAGAAGGGGGATCCAAGGCGTGTGTGTGTCTGTACAGTACATTGTTTTGTTTGTGGATCGATCACCATGGAAATGTGAGGAAGAGAGAAGAGGAAGTGCTTGGTAGCCCTTTGGGCTGCGTAGAGTTTGGGGGTCTAGTGAAGGGGGGTTGGTGTTTAGGGGCAGGGGTCTAGCGCTGCCCCCTGCCCTGGCCCATACTCAGCTTGGCCCGGGGGATGCTCATCCTCTCCCCACATGGTGAGCTCATCTCTGGGGAGAAGTTGATGCCACAGTCATTCTTCACGCTCTGGAACTTGTTCTCCTTTGAAGGTTCCATGTACACCACCGAGTTCTTATTCACATGCTTCTTCAGGATCACAGTCTAGGAAAGGAAAAATTCCCAGGGTTTTAAATATCAATTCTCTTACTTTCACACAACAGGTATTGTCAGCTACATTGATTGAATGCTACTGCTTTGTGTTATCGTGTCTAGTTAGGGCGGGAGAGGTTTTTTTCGGAAAGTATGTGACGAATTACACATTTCTGTGCCACTCTAGTCTCATTCATGGGGGTGTTGTAAAACTATCACATTTTATGATAAACCTGACACAGTTCAAAGTGCTCCTTCAGAATTAAGTGCTTGAAAAATACATTAATCCCTAATTTATGACACCCTGAACATGGGTTGTAGCAGGAGCTGGAAGATCAAGGAAAACCCACAACCCACCCACAGATTAGATCCTTAAGCAACGGCCCACCCGCCCCGCTATGGTAATATGATTTAGCACCACAGGGGTCTAGGTTTGGGCAGCAACCCCATACACACACAGCAAAACAATGAAGTAATTTAATTGGTTCTATCGAGCAGAATCATGAGACATGTCTGTGCTGGGTTGCAATTTTTCCACAAGCTGTGCGTACAGTACGGTACCTAATGAGCTGCTTTACCCACAATGATTCTCACCTTCTTGGGGGCGCTGTAGCAGGACATCTGCACCCACTTCTTCTTGTTATTAATGAGGAGCGCCACGATGAGGAAGATGACAATTGCCAGGAGGATACCGGCCAGTATCCAGGCAGCTGATTGGTAGATGAGAGCCATCTCAGTTTGATTGGGGAAGTTCTCTCCCAGGTTGTTCCCATCTGCAGGGAGAATTAATATCAGCTCTCGCCCACAGACTAGACTACACATACTGCTGTCACACGGGCCAATATTTCCATTAATATCAGCTCTCCCCCACAGACTAGACTACACATACTGCTGTCACACGGGCCAATATTTCCATTAATATCAGCTCTCCCCCACAGACTAGACTACACATACTACTGTCACACAGGCCAATATTTTCATTGCATTATTCCCCTTCTAATCAATGTTACATTGATCTATGTGGGATTTGTTTTTAGTTCAAGTGTGTTTGACATTACGTAAGTGGGTAGCTATGTGATAACGTATTGGCCAGGGAAAACTGCCAAACACTAACAAAGGTTCTTAGTGTTTGGCAGTTTTCCCTGGCCAATACGTTAGATACAGTCTCCAGAATAATGTGTGTCAGTGTGCATTTAGCCAATTTGTCAAAGCATCCCTATTGCCCCACAACAATGTAAACATCATCAACAGGCTGGCCGGGAAATTATGGACGATTATACCAAGTCACAGGGCTGAAGCAGTAGTTACCAATCAGTAACCTATAATTTAACCATCTCTGTGGGCCATAGGAGGAGTGAGTGAAATAGTGAAAGAGAGAGAGGGTGAGATAGAGGGAAAGAGAGACGGACAGACAGACAGACAGACAGACAGACAGACAGACAGACAGACAGACAGACAGACAGACAGACAGGCAGGCAGGCAGGCAGGCAGGCAGGCAGGCAGGCAGGCAGGCAGGCAGGCAGGCAGGCAGGCAGGCAGGCAGGCAGTACCTGTAGTAGCAATGATAGGAGGCAAAGTGACAGTGGTGATCCAGACTGTGTTGTCCACTGTGGTAGTAGCCCTGGTCTTGGGGGCCTTGGTCGACACCATCATTGGAACGGACGTTGTTGTCATTTCTGTAAACCAGAAAAATCACAAATAAATTACATAGCTACCCACTTACGTAATGTTAAACACACTTGAACTAAAAACAAATCCCACATAGATCAATGTAACAGAAGGTTATGATTGGGTGGAGTGTCTGAAGATAAGGTGTGTTTACGGGATGTGTTCCCTAAGCTTCCATGACCCCCCTTTGTCAAGAGTCTTATGTAAAAGTGCTGTTTTCCACCGAGCAAATAACCAAAACAAAGCTGAGATGAAACGGTTACAAATGACTGGGAACAATGCAGGCCTGTGCCGAGGATTTCCTCTATAGGAAAAGCTGACATGGAGTTTTGCCTTCCTGTGCCGGCATTGAGAGTGGCGGGTCGACTCAGCCTGAGACAGGAAACACGTGTGAATGTGCGGATGCTTGGGGAATGTTTTCACTCTGAGTGGGTTGTGTCACATGGAATGTTGCTGTGAGTAACCATGTTTGCCCATGCAGCGCCAGCGAAACTGGCACTCAGAACGCGACTCACACACGCTGGCTTTATTCTAGCTAACCGTTAAAGTTTGAAAACTGTTCCTCCCTTCCTACAAGTTACACTGTGAATAATAATGTTCTCAATAACAAGCTGTACCTTGTCCCAAAAGAATAACTTGTTTTAATGCATACTTAATATGGGATTTTTCCCCAAGTCCCAGAGTTTTTACAATACACAAATATACTGCACACCATATTTACAGTGGACATCATTAGAGAGGCTAACAAGGCAGTGTGCTATGACCCAGCTAGACATTCCCAGGAGTTCAGTTCCACGGACAGAATCACTCTCACACACACAAACTCACTTACCTAGACAGTGAGGGCAGCACTGGCCCTTGCGCAGGACGGGCACCCTGCAGTTGGCAGGAGGGCACCGCTGGGAGAAACACTGAATGGTTCCGTTGTTGCAGGTGCAGCTGGTGCAGGCATTGGCCTTCCAGGTGTCCCCAGCCAACAGCATGTCTCCCTCGCTGGAGATACAGTACTCCTGCTGACTGGTGCTCACAGGGAGCAGGGGACCCTGCTTGTTTTCTGTGGATGGAGGGATCGAGAGAGAGGCACACCAAGGGTTAACTTTATCCCAGATCGTCCCCTGGCTCCAAGGCTAACCCTGGCAGTATAACAGGTTAATCCAGAGCGGTTATTAGGACTGTACGCCTGTGTTTACAATAAGATGTTTTTACTGTATGGTAAACAACATAATTTACTTATGGTAAGCGATATCATAACCGCCATCGATAAAAGCCAGTACTGTGCAGCCGTCTTCATTGACCTGGCCAAGGCTTTCGACTCTGTCAATCACTGCATTCTAATCGGCAGACTCAAAAGCCTTGGTTTCTCAAATGACTGCCTCGCCTGGTTCACCAACTACAATCGTGGCCAAAAGTTTTGAGAATGACACAAGTATCCTAAAGGGGGATCTCCTAAAGGTGATTCAGCTGCGGGATCGGGGCACCACCAGAGCAGAGCTTGCTCAGGAATGGCAGCAGGCAGGTGTGAGTGCATCTGCACGCACAGTGAGGCGAAGACTTTTGGAGGATGGCCTGGTGTCAAGAAGGGCAGCAAAGAAGCCACTTATCTCCAGGAAAAACATCAGGGACAGACTGATATTCTGCAAAAGGTACAGGGATTGGACTGCTGAGGACTGGGTTAGAGTCATTTTCTCTGATGAATCCCCTTTCCGATTGTTTGGGCCATCCGGAAAACACCTTGTCTGGAGAAGACAAGGTGAGCGCTACCATCAGTCCTGTGTCATGTCAACAGTAAAGTATCTTCAGACCATTCATGTGTGGGGTTGCTTCTCAGCCAAGGGAGTGGGCTCAATCACAATTTTGCCTAAGAACACAGCTATGAATAAAGAATGGTACCAACACATCCTCCGAGAGCAACTTCTCCCAACCATCCAAGAACAGTTTGGTGACGACCAATGCCTTTTCCAGCATGATGAAGCACCTTGCCATAAGGCAAAAGTGATAACTAAGTGGCTCGGGGAACAAAACATCAACATTTTGGGTCCATGGCCAGGAAACTCCCCAGACCTTAATCCCATTGAGAACTTGTGGTCGATCCTCAAGAGGCGGGTGGACAAACAAAAACCCACAACTTCTGACAAACTCCAAGCATTGATTATGCAAGAATGGCCTGCCATCAGTCAGGATGTGGCCCAGAAGTTAACTGACAGCATGCCAGGGCGGATTGCAAAGAAGGGACAACACTGGAAATATTGACTCTTTGCATAAACTGAATGTCATTGTCAATGATAGCCTTTGACACTTATGGAATAATTATAATTATACTTCAGTGTACCATAGTAACTACTGACATAAAGATCTAAGAACACTGAAGCAGCAAACTTTGTGGAGACCAATACTTGTGTCTTTCTCAAAACCTTTGGCCACGACTGTACATACGGTCACTGTTGGGACAATGTCGTTGATGCACTTATTAATGAATGGTGACTGGTGTGGTAAACTCCTCAATGCCATCGGATGTATCGCGGAACATATTCCAGTTTGTGCTAGCTTAACAGCCACTTCCGTATTGGGTACGTCACTGGTACTTCCTGTTTGAGCAGGGGCGCAGCCATGGGTGGGCCTGGGAGAGCATAGACCCACCCACTTGGGAGCCAGGCTCACCCACTGGGGAACCAGGCCCAGTTAATCAAAATTACTCCTCAGAACCCCCCTCTCGAGTTTTGTCGCCTCTAGTTGCACAGGTGACATGCTGGTAGAAATGAGGTAAGAACGATTTTAGTTTTCCTTCATTAATATCCCCGGCCACTAGGAGTGCCACCCCTGGATTAGTATTTTCATGTTTGCTTATGGTCCTATACAGCTCGTTGAGTACGGTCTTAAGGCCAGCATCGGTTGGTAGTGGTTAATAGACAGCTTAGAAAAATATAGATGAAAACTCTCTTGGTAAATATATAGTATGGTCTCTTTCTCTTCCGAGTCCCTGGGATTAGGTCCTGGTCCGGGTGAGCAGTATGTCCAGCGCTACCAACTCGACGTTAGTGATCGCTGTTCTGATGTCCAGAAGCTCTTTACGGTCATAGGAAACGATGGCGGAAACATTATACAAAAAAAACAACACTCAAAATAGCAGAATTTGTCAGGAGCCTGTAAAGCGTCAGCGGGTGGAGGAGTGAGGGGTGGGGGGAGGTGGTGGTGGGGGAGGAGTGAGGGGCAGGGGGAGGTGGGGGTGGGGGAGGAGTGATGGGCGGGGGGAGTTGGTGGTGGGGGAGGAGTGATGGGCGGGCTGAGGTGGTGGTGGGGGAGGAGTGATGGGCGGGCTGAGGTGGTGGTGGGGGGGACAGTGGCCTACTTGGTCCAACTCTGTTTTTCTCAGCAGGTGGTGGGGTCACGTGACCTGACCAGGAGAAAGTAGTTATAGGTTATTACTAGGGCCTAGAGTTATTCCTAGCCATATCATATTGCCATGAAAAATCCTGGCCTTATGTACGACTAGTGGAAACAGACAGACTTGTTCACGTGTTCCTGTCTGGAGGATACATCTCCATGTAAACCCAGACGGTTTGGTCTGGTTTCTTTATAAGCCTGTGTGTACTGACATTAAACTGTCGGACAGAGTGCAACATGCACCAAGACAAGGCAAGGCCCTCAATCCACCACCACATGCTGCTGATAATGGCTCCAGATCAAATTTATCCCACTCTTACCGACCACAAACTGACATCTCTACTGGAGTTATTCCTGGATGTAAGTGCTTTTGATATTATCTGAAATTGCTCTTGTCAAGGCTAATACGATGATGGAGTTCTACATTTAAAGAGAAGAAATTGGCTTGGTACTAGATGTTTCCTAGTAAAGCAGCCTTTGACAGATGCGGGGGAAGTAAATTGCTGTACCTGGGCAGAAATGGCAACAGGTGTCCTTGTTCCTGGTTGGGGCCTGACACAAAGCAGGGGGACACACTTCAGTGTCGCACAGGACGCGGCCCTTCCTGCAGGTGCAGCGTGTACACTCGTCCAGGTTCCAGGTCTCTCCCTCCACATAGAGTTCCCCCCCAGGGGCTCGACACACCACCAGGTCCATGCCCTCTGGCTGACCACTGCCTGACTCATCTGGACAGACAACCCACAGATTAGGAGTGCAGTACAGCAGTACAGATAAAACATTTGACTCTGCAATAGGGTTGACATCTGTAAGGAGTTAGTCTGTTGTCTCCTGACAAACTGTGTTGAGCTACTGAAAGTTGTAGACTTCTTTCACTACTAAATATTTGAACAGTCCACTGAGTCACTCCCCTATAAATATCCCCAGTGACTCCGAGGGGTGTGGAGGAAAAGGCGTGGGTAACTGTGTATCAGTGTGTGTTGCTCCTTACAGAAACACAAAGTGTGAGTGTTCATGGAGCCTGAGGCCTGAGTGATGGGGTTGTAAGTGGACTGGAGCTCTAGGGTGTGAGTTCCTATGGGACTGTGAACTGCCAGACGTGTGTGTGAGTGTGTGTCGGTAGACCAGGCGGCTCCAGACGAGACATACCTTCACAAGTGGGGCAGCAATGGTCAGGCCTAACAACGGGGTTGAGACAACTGGGCACAGAGCAGGATATGAGCACACACATCTCTCTCCCAGTAAGGCAGTAGCAGTCTCGGCAGCCGTCGTGCCAGCTCTCGCCCTCCTCATAGCGGTGCCTGTTGGAGGTCAGGCAGTAGCTGGGCATGGTGGCGGGGGCAGTGGTGCTTGGCAGGTGGCCACTTTCTGGAGAAAAAAATATGAACACAGACAGACGTTAGGCAGGGAGGGAGACTGGTGACTTGAACCTGTGAGAAACCGTCAACAGGGATGTTTCAGGGCATGAGAAACACAGGAGTGAATTCAAATTGGGAATGTCATTAAGAAGAACTATTTACAATGTATAGTAAAGCTAGTCAATGTTATTGTCTTGGGTCCATTAGAGGCTAACGAGAAAGCTCTGCTAACCATCCATGGTTCCTCTCATCTCCACCTTCATCAAACACCATTATGTGATCTTCCTTTTAAAGTATATTTATTCCCCCATTAATCCATTTACAGCTACAACACAAATAAACTAAGTTGAATAATTTCTCTGAAATTTTGGGGACCTGACCCAAAACTGAGTTCCTCTGTTTCTGTTGAGAGATAGGTTGAGGTTATAAAACCCTACAACTGCCAATAACTGGCCCCCAAGTGGGATATAAAACCCAGTGTGGCTTTTAAGGCTGGGGAGAACAGTGTTTTTTAAATAGAACGTAGTATTTCAGTAAATCGCATCATGTTTCTACATCCAGGGCAGATGTTTGTGTCTCTTCTCTCTCAAAACACTGTTATACACAGGGAAATAGGTACAGTTCACAAAAAAGTTTCCTATCCATAAATATTTGAACAGTCCACTGAGTAACTGATCCAACAGACCATAAGGTAAACATCAGCAGGTGCCCCTGCGCCGGAATCTTGCTGAGCAAGAAACCCCAAATATATTCCAAGCTAAAATATTTATAATATTACAAAAAAGTATAAATAAGCCAACCACAAACTTTCTTTAACAACTTGTGGTTGGTGAATCTAATCAGACATGCACACAGGCCTCAGTAGGAGCTAAATAAAACACAAGAGTCAAAACATTTATTCATAACAGGCTTCACAGCAGATCAGCTGCTACATAGTGGGAGAAAGTCAACACACACAGGTCCCAGACTCTCGCTCGCACGCACGCACACACACACACACACACACACACACACACACACACACACACACACACACACGCACACGCACACACACACACACACACACACACACACACACACACACACACGAACACACACACACACACACACACACACACACACACACACACACACACACACACACACACACACACACACACACACACACACACACACACACACACACACACACACACACACACAACTACTCAACTACTGTTGTTGTTATTGAACTAAAGTCGTGTGACCAGCTGACCCAGACGGATTGATATTGATGCAGACCAGCTGAGACAGATAGACAGATGAGAACCATACCTTTGCACATGCAGATGGAGCAGCCCTTTCTGTTCTGCCGGTAGCCATTGCTGCAGTGCTTGTCACAGGTGAAGGGGGGACACTTGACACAGCGACACATCTCACAGCCATGCTTATTCCTCCTGTGGGATAGATAGAGCACACAGATGTCTATCCGATATGTAATGAGGGAGGGCAAAATAAGAATGCCATTTTACATCTCAAATGGGGCATATTAAACGCATATTTGAATGAAAGTTCAATACCCAGTGGTCTTGTGAGCGATCTGGTCGAGTGCTGCCGTGGAACCAGATGGTCAGGTCTGGTATAATAGACATATGGTTCTGTTTTCCCCCTGCTATATTAACTGGCTTTGAAGAGGCCAGATAAAAGCAGCACCCTGGAAAACGTGAGAGCCCCATGGTTCACAGCACACACACCATCCCAATGCTAGAGTCTAGGGCACTGGGTTTAAAGCCAATTCAGATGCTTTCCATTTGATTCAACCTATTCAGATGGCTACTGTATTGCTACCAAAGCCTTTGGCTGACATGTGAGGCCCAGAGCAGGGCCAGATGATATTAATACAGCCAGGTTGATTTGTTAACAAACAGATTTGTAAACAGAGCAGCTAAGAGGGGCGTTAAACTCAGTACAGAGCAGACACAGGGATGGATTAGTACCAGAGGAAAAAACGAACCCTGAAGAGTTTGAGAGGGTTTCATTTCAATCTACATGGGGATTGAAATGAAACTAAACCCCCACTGAATTGCCTGAAGCTAAGGAGGATACACGCAGAGAGAAAACGGCAAATAGATGAATTAGGAACGGAAACAGAGCATGTGACCTAGTTGGATCCAGATATAGAGGTCATAAAACATAGATGAGCAGCAGCTTGAGAAATGATGCTGATCCAGATGGGTTCATCTATTACATTGCCAGTCTCTCTGTCTCTGTGTGTCTCCCACACTCTATTTATTTGTAACCAGTAATAACCTTTTCAATTAAACATGGATCCCGTTAGGTTGGATTAATTACACTGTTAGTCTCTGTAGGCCACATAAATAAAACAGGAGATCAAATTAAATTGTATTTGTCACATGCTTCGTTAACAACAGGTGTAGACTAACAGTGGAATGCTTACTTATGTGCCCTTACCCACAATGCAGAGAGAAAGAAAATAGAGAAATAATAGAAAAGTAAAACATGTAATAATAAAAGTAATAATAAATACACAATATGTAATTATAACTTGGTTACCGAGTAGATGTGCAGGGGTACGAGGTAATTGAGGTAGATATGTACATATTACTAGGAATAAAGTGACAGATAGTAAACAGTAGCAGCAGCTTGTGTGATGAGTCAAAAAAAGTTAGTGCAAACAGGGTCAATGCAGATAGTCCGGGTAGCTATGTGGTGTAAAGTACTACTTAAGTACTTTTTTGGGATATCTGTACTTTACTATTGATATTTTTGACAACATTTATTCCACTACATTCCTAAAAAACATATGTACTTTTTACTCCTATCCATTTCCCCTGACACCCAAAAGTACTTGTTACATTTCGATTGCTCAGGCAGGACAGCAATATGGTCCAATTCACACACCTATCAATATAACGCATTGTCATCCCTACTGCCTCTGATCTGGCAGACTCACTAAACACAAATGCTGCGTTTATAATTATGTCTGAGGGTTGGAGTCTGCCCTTGGCTGTCTGTAAATCTTTAAAAAAAGAAAATTGTGATGTCTGCTTTGCTTAATATAAGGAATTTGATATATAGCATTTACTTTTACTTTCGACTTTTACTGAAGTATGACAGTTGAGTACTTTTCCCACCACTGCTATTTGGTTGACTAATTAACTAACTATTTAGCAGTCTTATGGCTTGTGTAGAAGCTGTTCAGGGTGCTGTTGCCATGCGGTGGCTGGAGTCTTTGACAATTTTTAGGGCCTTCCTCTGACACCGCCTGGTATAGAGCTCCTGGATTGCAGGGAATTTGGCCCCAGTGATGTACTGGGCCGTATGCATTACCCTCTGTAGCACCTTGCGGTCGGATGCCAAACAGTTGCCATACCAAGCGGTGATGCAGCCAGTCAAGATGCTCCCAATGGTGCAGCTGTAGAACGTTTTGAAGATCTGAGGACCCATGCCAAATCTTTTTAGCCTCTGAGGGGCGTTGTCGTGCCCTCTTCACGACTGTGTTGGTGTGTTTGGACCATGATAGATCCTTAGTGACACTGAGGAACTTGAAGCTCTCGACCCGCTCTACTACAGACCCCAGAGGCAGTCGGAGACAGAGCCCTGCCACTAGCAGAGGTCACATCTCTACTGATTCAGCAGCGAACGACAGTATGGAGAGGACAGGCTGAGCTCTGAGCTGGCTGGGCCCTCCGTGTACAAACACAGAGACAGAGAGTCTGGCCATCTTGGTAACTGGGCTTTGTTTAAAAGTTGTGCGTGGAATTTCGTGCACCGCTCTGGGCTCTGGGGCTGGGACTGCTGGCTCTGCACAAATTCCAGCGTGCCGGGCAACAGGAGAATTCCGTGCACGTCCTGTCAGGTCCGATGATGATTTAGACCCATTGAGGAGGGGAAACACTTTAAATCCCCCTTTGTGTCCTGCCTGAGGCGCTCAACTGTGCCAAATGTCGATGTAAACACACCTTTAGGGCTCTGACCCACTCTGACAGCCACTGCTCACATGATTTCCCCCTCTGCACTATTTAGACAAGAGAACTGGACTGTTCATACGTAGTTTTATATTTATTATCTTTTTGTATTTTTATGTATTTTACCCCAATTTCGATCTTGTCTCATCGCTGCAACTCCCTGACGGGCTCGGGAGGCGAAGGTCGAGTCGTGCGTCCTCCGAACCGTGCTTCTTAACAACCCACCTGCACCAATGTGGCGGAGGAAACACCATTCAACTGACGACCAAGGTCAGGCTGCATGCTCCCGGCCCGCCACAAGGAGTCGATAGAGCGCGATGAGCCAAGTAAAGCCCCCCCAGCCAAATCCTCCCCTAACCCGGACAACGCTGGGCCAATTGTGAGAGACCCCCGATCACGGCCGGTTGTGATACAGCCCGGGATCGAACCAATGTATACAAAGCCGTCTCTGTGCCAGCTCTTTGTGTCTTCTCACTAGTCCATTGTAGGTGCACCACTCTGATAGAAGATTGATGCATCGCTTGGCTCATTGAGGATTCAGATTTCAGAAGCGGCCCTGAACTGGTGCTTATGAATGCTTCCTGATCCTCTTCCCCCTCGGGGGGACTCTATGCTGGCATCCTGTGCAGACATGTCAGGCCCATCTTGAGTGGAGGCTCCGGAGAGCATGGTTCAGATACAAGAAGAAACCCACTGTATACACTTCATAAAGGCTTTTGTGCGGATGTGTTTTTGATCGTTGTTTTGAGAGAGGAAAGATTATTTATGAAATGAAAGTGCTGCTGGGGATGGTAGAGCACTTCCAGATGTTTAAATTATAGTTAACGGACACTACACACTGCACTGGTCACACAGAGACAAAGATTAGGCCCTGATTAACCCTTTAGATGTGAGCAGGTGGGACGAGGGTGAGCCTGCCAGGTGTGTAACAATATACTTCCTCTCTGCCTAGTGAGACCTGGCCCTGCACCCTGCCAACTACTCCACCTGGAGTATGATGATGTTGTCTGAACACACTGATCTAAAGTCATGTTTTTACAGAGTCTGATAGTACTGTCAGCCAAAATACAGTGCTTGTGTTATATTGCCAGAGCCAAAGATTTCACAGTGTGAGTAGTAGTGCACTTGTCAAATAACCAAAATCTAAATAAAAGAGTCTACATCATTACAAAATACATGACTGAACAATTCAAACAATGAGTGTTGGAGGCCTATTTATAACTACATAGTAGAAATATATTGTGTTTTTCCAGCTAACGAGAGGGCTGATTGTATGTCAATAATAAACCAGACAAATCACCATTACTTCAGGCTTTGGCCTTCAGTCGTAACAAATGGGGCTGTAACAGCCTTTGATCAGCGTGGAAACTAAGGGGTGAATAATGAGCAGTGCTTAACTAGATGTGGAGACCATTCAGAAGACTTACACATATCCGTAGGGGCAGGTCTTGCTGCAGGTCAGGGGTCGGCACTTGGGCATTGGAGAGCTGCACTCACACACCTCGCAGCCAAAGTTATCCTTCTCGTATCCCACGGGGCATTGCAGGGAGCAATATGTCCCCAGGTCAGGGCAGGAGTCATCTGAAACAGTTCACATGGAGGTCATCTTACCATCAACACCATGTTAGTTTGCTATAGGGTTTTTCATTTGAGAATTCCTGCGACTTAAAACGGCAAATACTACATAGCCATGGAAACCAATGAGGTGCGTCAGATATTTCTTAGTGAGTGTGCTTAAGTTTGTGTTATGCCAGGGAATCGTAATTTAGAGCAAGTTACTGTATGTGTGTGTTTACAGTATGTGTGTGTTTGTGTATCAGGGTTTAACACTTTGCATCCAGTATGAGACTCACGGTTGAGGCACTGGCAGAGCAGGCAGCCGTTGTTGTCCTGCTGGAAGCCGTAGGGGCAGTCCTTCCCTGATCGAGAGCAGTTCTCCAGACGAGGACACAGCATGGGGCTCACTGTCTCATACGAAGGCTCTGTGGGACAGAACAGCAGGTTATAACCTTCATATGATGCTGCTATAACTCTCAATGACATGCCATACTATACTTGACTCTATGAAGCCTATAACACTCACAGACATGTCTATTCTCAAATTAGGCTTTTATGAGAGTAAACAGGAAAGAACCATACATTTAGACACACGCAATGTTACACATCCATCTCCACGCCAACAGAAATGGAGATTACACCACATACTGTAGGTGCTCTCTATCAAAGGCCTTTGATGAATGTGCACCTCACATGTTGTCTAAATGACCTGGAGGAGTGCAGGAGCACGCCTTGACTTGGTTCTCTCCCCTAACAGAGAAGCCCCTGTGTGGGAGTCTGGTGAGTCAGAGACTGGCACTGGACAGACCCAGAGGACTTCTGACCCTGGGCAGGGCCTCATCCTCACTGGAGCCTGTACGTAATGAGGTGTTCTGCTGGCCTGAGTCACACATGTACAAGCCACAACCAGGGAAAGTTAGGTGGGGGTCTGGGTGGGAGCCCCCCTCCATTATCTTGCCACGTTCAGTGGGAGGAGCACCAAACAAGCTGTAACTAATTACGCTCACAGAAAAAATGGGATACACTCCAAGTAAGCAGCCCTAACCCCTCAGTCTAAGCTGCACCTCATGCAGGTGGGTCTCATTTTGCGGGCTGGACCAATAAAAAATCACAAAGGAGCCTGCAGCTAAAGAATGCTCCATGGCCTCCCCTTTAATGAGCTGCCAACATGGCCTCCACATAGCTGCAGGGGGAGAGACTATCCTACAGTTCTGTTCCACCAGTCAGGTTCTGAGCTCAAAGCGACTGTATTGTCAAACACAAGTGTTTTTGTAGCTTGGTTATAACGAAGTAGGAATTGTTCCATTTACAGATGAAGACGTCAATTGGCGAATGTACTGTACATTGATTTGTTGTACATCTGATATAGCTACAATGACATTTGAGGGGGTTGCATTAATGGGGGTGTTTTCCTGAAAATCTGCTGGCGAGTTGTAAGTTGTTTAGGACAGCAGTTTTGACAGATACACTATGTTGGCTATATGAAGAGCTCAATGGAATGACATATAAAATGGTGATCCTGACCCTTTAACATCAGAAACATTGAAGTTACTGTGCTTTCAAAAATATTATTGGATTAAAAACTGAGTATACAGTATGTTACAGTCTTTACTGCCCTATTAGGCTAGATGAAAGGAACATTCAATCTCCCATTAAAACATATGGTATGTCAATTGCTTGCGCATGCAATATTAGGCTTCTGGAGAAGTGCGACGTGAGATATTTCCTTATGAGGACATTGGTTGCTTATGACAATGTGGGCTATGTCTAAAACATGCTAAAATTTGACCTGTTCCTTGCTATTTTCAAACTTAAATCTCCAACTACTTCAATGCTGTATGTGATTAGGTACAGTATGATCATACATTTATGAAGCAGGTGTGTGTGCGTGTGTGTGTGACTGTGTGTGTGTGTGTGTCTCGCTCTCTCGCCGTACCCTCGCAGAAGGGGCAGCATTCTCCCGGGATCTTGACGGGGTTGTGGCAGCTCTGTTTGCAGGCCATGGCGGTACAGTGAGGCTCTCCATCCACACACTGACAGAAGGTGCAGTCATCCTCCTTCCACTGCTCCTCGTGGCCACGTAGCTTGTTGTTCACCCAGCAGCTGGCCTCCGTGCTGTCCATGGACAGGAGCTCCACATCTGGACACACAGAGAGAGAGACTCAGATAGAGGCTGGGATCAGAAGGAGAGAAGTGTGGGAATACTGTGCTGTTTGGTTTACCATCCTTACTTGTAAATGATGTGTGGTACAAATCATCATCAACGTCATTGTCATCATCAACTACAGTGGGATTACACACATGCACATTCACACAACGCATATATACACTGAGTGTACCAAACATTAGGAACACCTTCCTGTTATTGAGTTGCACCTCCCCTTTTGCCCTCAGAACAGCCTCAATTCATTGGGGCATAGACTCTACAAAGTGTTCCACAGGGATGCTGCCACATGTTGACTCCAATGCTTCCCAAGGTTGTCAAGTTGTCTGGATTTCCTTTGGGTGGTGGACCATTCTTGATACACAGGGGAAACTGTTGAGCGTGAAAAACCCAGCAGCATTGCAGTTCTTGACACAAACCGGTGCGCCTGGCACCTACTACCATACCCCGTTCATAGGCACTTAAATGTATTGTCTTGCCCATTCACCCTCTGATGGCACACATACACAATCCATGTCTCAAAATCCTTCTTTAACCTGTCTCCTCCCCTTCATCTACACTGATTGAAGGGACCATAGCTTTCACTTGGATTCACCTGGTCAGTCTATGTGTTCTTAATGTTTTGTATACTCAGAGTATGTACATATCTCTTAATAGGAGTTAACAAAGGACAGAGTGGAATCAAAGGTGAGGGAAGCAGGATATTGCTGGAAGGACCAGGAGAAACTGGCCAACCACCAAGACCGGTGGAAGAACACGCCAAAGCTCCTCAAGGAGTCAGAGATCCTGTAAATAAACTGTACAGGGATCTAATGTACATATAGTATACGTCTAATGTATAATGTGCGTAATTAGAGCTAGATGGAAGAGCATGGGATAGGAGCATGTCATATTGGTGCGAGATTAGTTCATTAAAAGCAAGACAGACATTTCTAATTTCCTGTCTCTGCAGTGTCCAGTCATTCCCCTTAAGATGAGTTAACATCAGCCATGTGCATGTCACACAGATCCAGTTTCAGCAGTGCCCCCGAAGGCCAAAGCCCAATTACAGGGTTCACCGTCTAAAATTTCACTCCAAAGCAAGAAATCTCATTTAAGAGAATTACACGCATAACATGCGGTTTTACCCATTTGTTTGAAGTCTAGGAACAGCAATATAATAAAGCCAACTGTTTAAGAGGCAACCCAGAAAACACATTGTGCTCCATTGAGGTGATGTATGACTTCTGGGAATCTGTTCTGATGACTTAGGAGTTTACCATAAATGACCATAATTGTTTTTTGTTCAGCTGTTTATTGGTAACAGAGACAGGCCATTACCACAGCAGCAGTATGAGAATTGGTTAGGTGGTCTGAGGGTAGTGTACTGAACACGTGTGTATGTGTGTGTGTGTGTGTGTGTGTGTGTGTGTGTGTGTGTGTGTGTGTGTGTGTGTGTGTGTGTGTGTGTGTGTGTGTGTGTGTGTGTGTGTGTGTGTGTGTGGTGAAGAAGGGGGGTATCCCTAAGGACGAAGTCCTATTTGCCAGATTCGATTCCAGCAGAGATTTGGCTGCTGTGATTCCTCCATCTGGGTATGATTACCATGAGTATGAAGCAGTTCTGCTTTCCTCTCAATCTATCCCTTTCTTTCTATTTCTATCCATCTCTCACACTATCAATAGCAAGCCTAAAAATACACTTTGTATGGCACCCACACACAAGCCTTCAAGCACTTTTAGGGTTTTAGGTGACTTGACCAGCCTACGAAAGGATTAGAACAGGTATGCAGCTTTGCCTTGTAAATGAGACAGCTATCAGGTACAGTACCGGAGGTTCCTCTTAATAACGACCATGAACCAGGTGCCACCCCCAGCTTACCACAATAACACTGACAATAGCCTCTTAAATGACTGGAGCTTTCTATGGCCAAGCAGGGGCACAAGATGAAAGCATTCCACAACCATCTCAGGGGCTGAACATTCCAGGTGTACCTCTGACACGGACCTACAATAACCTCCCTCAGTCTCCCTCCCTTTCATGTGTCTGATCAATTACAAAAACGCAGGCAGACAAATCACCTTTATACACTGAACAAAAACATAAACGCAACATGTAAAGTGTTGGTCCCATGTTTCATGAGCTGAAATAAAATATCACAGAAATGTTCCAGGTGTGGCATATCAAGAAGCTGATTAAACAGCATGATTGTTATACAGATGCACCTTGTGCTGGGGACAATAAAAGGCCACTCTAAAATGTGCAACACAATGACACACATGTCTCAAGTATGACGGAGTGTGCAATTGGAATGCTGACTGCAGGAAGGTCCACCAGAGCTGTTGCCAGAAAATGTAATGTTCATTTCTCTACCATAAGCCGTCTCCAACTTCGTTTTATAGAATTTGCCAGTACGTCCAACCGGCCTAACAACTGCAGACCATATGTAACCACCCCAACCCAGGACCTCTACATCCGGCTTCTTCACCTGCGGGATTGTCTGAGACAGCTGTATCTGAGACAACTGAAGAATTTCTGCACAAACTGTCAGAAATCGTCTCAGGGAAGCTAATTTGCATGCTCGTCGTCCT
Source organism: Thymallus thymallus (assembly GCA_023634145.1). Taxonomy (NCBI): domain Eukaryota; kingdom Metazoa; phylum Chordata; class Actinopteri; order Salmoniformes; family Salmonidae; genus Thymallus; species Thymallus thymallus. The sequence goes on from CM042406.1 coordinate 8,797,771, forward strand.
CACCAGGGTCTTGACCTGACTGCAGATCGATGTCGTAATCGACATCAGTGGGCAAATAATTACCTTCCATGGCCACTGGCATGCTGGAGAAGTGTGATCTTAATGGATGAATCCCGGTTTCAACTGTACCGGGCAGATGGCAGACAGCGTGTATGGTGTTGTGTGGACGAATAGTTTGCTGATGTCAACGTTGTGAACAGAGTTTCCCATCGTGGCGGAGGGGTTATGGTATGGGCAAGCATAAGCTACGGACAACAAACACAATTGCATTTTATTGATGGCAATTTAAATGCACAGAGATACCGTGATGAGATCCTGAGGCCCATTGTCATGCCATTCACCTGCTGCCATCACCTCATGTTTCAGCAATGTACACAATTCCTGGAAGCTGAAAATGTCCCAGTTCTTCCATGGCCTGAATACTCACCACACATGTCACCCATTGAGCATGTTTGGGATACTCTGGATTGACGCGTACGACAGCGCTGCGTTTATATTTTGGTCCTCTGAGGGCATGTGTTTTACTGAGGAGAACATGTACAAACAGGTACCCCTCCATTAAGGCAGATATAATGAAGCTAGAGCAGTCAATCAAAGGAGGTTTATATTCCTGACTTCCTACTCATTGCTAATTGTTTTGACCGGTCCTTGTATGTGAAGCATGTTAATGACTGTTGAGTCCAGCTGGATGTAAACAGAAGCGATTAAGGTAACCATTGCATGGCGTGTTGGGCGCCCTGGGGGAGTGAACCAAAGCCTTATCTGCTCCATACGTCTGCCTCCCTGCCTCCCTAATGCCTACCCTATCTGTCTGGCCACACTCAATACTATAGTCGTGTCATACAAAACCTCACTTATCTATAAAACATCCATATCTGTAATAGATGCTGTTGTTTAACTTTAAAACGATGTATGTACCTATGCATACGGGGCAGCATTCTCCCTCCGGGATGTAGAAGTTCTCACAGTCGAGTTCCACACATTCTGCTTTGGAGCAGAAGGATATCCCTCCTCGACACTGGCAGAGCCAGCACGGGTCCATACGGTACACCTCCTCCTCGGAAAACTCCTTCCCGTTGTGAACACAGTTGGGAGAAACTGGGGAGAGTGGAAGAGGAAACAGATGCTGTCAACCTGAATGACATGTAGGGCTCTTGATAGCTAACATACACTCACGGCTGACTAACTGTAAGTCGCTCTGGATAAGAGTGTCTGCTAAATGAGAAAAATATAAAATACATTTATGAATGAACATACTATGCTAAACCATCCCACTTGGTATGTATTAAATACATTATCCACCTGGGACAGAATTAGTTTGTTGCTTCTGTATCCGTGTATTAACTCAGAAGCAATAATTACAGTGTAGCTAGCTGTGGATGGAAGAGTAGTGTGTTGTGGTATCGTGCTGAGCTACAGTAGGCACTTGGGCCGAGAGCCCTGGGCACTGGGCTCCAACAGCATTAGACAACGAAGCCAGCTCCATAAGGTGGAATTTAGCAGAGATTTGTGAAGTCTTGGTGGAAGCAGCACTCGCAGCGTAGCTCAGCTCATCCCAGCACTGGGTAAAATAAAAACAGCAGCAGACTGGGCTGGTACAGTGTGGTCTGGAGAGCTGGGATGCAGACAGCAGACAGGCCCAGTAAAGCCAGCGTAAGTACCGGAAACCTCAGCTGTCTGTCTCTGAGCGCCGGCCTATAGAACAATGACTACTGTACGGATCATTAGAGACCCATAACAAGCCCCGAGCAGCCGCCTCGCAGACACTACCGTCCGCTCACTGCACGCGATGCTCCTGGAACAGTGTGTGTATGTGTGTGTGTTTGTGTGTGAGAGAGAGAGTGGTGAAGGAAAAGCTCATTCTCGTTTAGTATTTTGTTTATTAAAGTTCCATCATTTAGAGGGGTAATTGCAGGCAGCATCTGTATACCATACCCTGGTAGAGAGCTGCTCTGACCCCTTGCCTCTCTCCTTGCCCTCTGGACCAGCCCTGCACTCTAATACAAAGCAGGTGGGCCAACTGAGTTGAAAGTAAAGTGAGGATTTGTTTATTTCTTTAATTCTCTCTCTCTCGCTCCCTCTCTCTCTCTCTTTCTCTCTCTCTCTCTCAATTCAATTCAATTCAAGGGGCATGGGAAACATATGTTAACATTGCCAAAGTGAAGTAGATAATAAACAAAAGTGAAATAAACAATTAAAATTAACAGTAAACATTACTCACAGAAGTTCCAAAAGAATAAAGACATTTCAAATGTCATATTATGTATATATATACAGTGATGTAACGATGTGCAAATGGTTAAAGTATAAAAGGGAAAATAAATAAACATAAATATGGGTTGTATTTACAATGGTGTTTGTTCTTCACTGGTTGCCCTTTTCTTGTGGCAACAGGTCACAAATCTTGCTGCTGTGATTGCACGCTGTGGTATTTCACCCAGTAGATATGGGAGTTTATCAACAAAAAAAAAAAGTTTTAATTTGTATTCTTTGTGGATCTGTGTAATCTGTCTCTAATATGGTCCTACATTTGGCAGGAGGTTAGGAAGTGCAGCTCAGTTTCCACCTCATTTTGTGGGCAGTGTGCACATAGCCTGTCTTCTCTTGAGAGCCAGGTCTGCCTACGGCGGCCTTTCTCAATTGCAAGGCTATGCTCACTGAGTACATAGTCAAAGCTTTCCTTAAGTTTGGGTCAGTCACAGTGGTCAGGTATTCTGCCACTCTATACTCTCTGTTTAGGGTCAAATAGCATTATAGTTTGCTATGTTTTTTTGTTTATTCTTTCCAACGTGTCAAGTAATTCTCTTTTTGTTTTCTCATGATTTGGTTGGGTCTAAATGTGTGGTTGTCCTGGGGCTCTGTGGGGTCTGTTTGTGTTTGTGAACAGAGCCCCAGGACCAGCTTGCTTAGGGGACTCTTCTCCAGGTTAATCTCTCTGTAGGTGATGGCTTTGTTATGGAAGGTTTGGGAATCGCTTCCTTTTAGGTGGTTGTAGAATTTAACGTCTCTTTTCTGGATTTTGATAATAAGCGGGTATCGGACTAATTCAGCTCTGCATGCATTATTTGGTGTTTTACGTTGTACACAGAGGATATTTTTGCTGAATTCTGCATGCAGAGTCTCAAATTGGTGTTTGTCCCATTTTTTGAATTCTTGGATTGTGAGTGAAACCCAGACCTCACAACCATAAAGGGCAATGGGTTCTATAACTGATTCAAATATTTTTTGCCAGATCCTAATTGGTATGTCAAATTTTATGTTATTTTTGATGGTATAGAAGGCCCTTCTTGCCTTACCTCTCAGATCGTTCACAGCTTTGTAGAAGTTACCTGTGGCGCTGATGTTTAGGCCAAGGTACGAATAGTTTTTTGTGTGCTCTAGGGCAACGGTGTCTAGATGGAATTTTATTTGTGGTCCTGGCAACTGGACCTTTTTTGGAACACAATTATTTTAGTCTTACTGAGATTTACTGTCAGGGCCCAGGTCTGACAGAATCTATGCAGAAGATCTATGTGCTGCTGTATGCCCTTCTTGGTTGGTGACAGAAGCACCAGATCATCAGCAAACAGTAGACATTTGACTTTTAGTAGGATGAGGCCGGGTGCTGCAGACTGTTCTAGTGCCCTCGCCAATTCGTTGATATTTATGTTGAAGACGGTGGGGCTTAAGCTGCATCCCTGTCTCATCCCACGGCCCTGTGGAACGAAATGTGTGTGTTTTTTTGCCAATTTTAACCGCACACTTGTTGTTTGTGTACATGGATTTTATAATGTCATATGTTTTTCCCCCAACACCACTTTCCATCAATTAGCAGACCCTCATGTCAAATTGAGTCGAATACTTTCTCTCTCTCTCTCTCTCTCTCTCTCTCTCTCTCTCTCTCTCTCTCTCTCTCCCTCTCTCTCCCTCTCTCTCTCTCTCTCTCTCTCTCTCTCTCAATCTATCTCTCTCCCTTTCTCTCTCTCTCTCTGCATTGTGTGCAGCATAACCAAGGAGAGCAAATGCAATAAGCCCTTTGCCAGGCAGAAATCTTTAAGGCTCTGTATGTTGACAGGATGTTCACGTGATTTCCACAGTATTTGTTCATGGTAATCCCTAAAACAAACTTGCGGCAGGGACACTAAATACCATTCATGCTTTCTGATTTCCAGTCCTATCCTAATTGAGGATGTGATAGTGGCTGGGGCTGAATATGCCATAAAACCCTGACCTCAGTGGAGCATATTAATTCTGGTGAATCCAATTTCCTCCCATATAATGCACATCAAGACTTCTACCATGCATTCTTGATTAAAATTGCAAGACATTTTGTGCGGTTGTAGAGCTTGATTCAAGTTTAGGGCTTTAAGGTTCTTGGAAAGCAAGTACCATACTAGTCTTCATCTACCATGCTACACACGATGAAGTCCATACTTTTTGCTCGTCGAAGGGTTGATAAACAGTAGGCTGCTGTTAACATGGTCGTTTGGGATATCATGATATCAGATGACATCAGGTCAGGAAGGCCATGCCAGCTGCTGCTCAGCCACCCATACCCATTCTTCAGTCAGAGCTGGAAACGTCTCGTTAAACATAGCCAAAACACACAGGTCAGACCCATTGTCATAGTACTCTGTACACTGACCCTGACCAAATACCCACCAAAAGCCTACCTCTGGTCTGTAAAAACATGTCTTCAGAGCACCATAAATCCAGAGAATGCCAGACTTTGATGACAAAGTTTGATGACAAAATTTGCCCACAAGGACCGCCGCACCACCTTCCTGTTCAAGTGAGCACAGCACAACAAGGTGAGTCCAAAAATGTATTGTATGATGCTGTATAAATTATATAATATGCCAGGGAGATATGTATACGGTAGCTAAGAAAGTAATACTAAGTGTATGTTGTGTAGTAAGCTGTTAGCACCCCATGTGCCTCACCCTAATAATTTGGTCCCTTTCCCCCTCATAACTTAGCCTAATGTTCTGACTTGGTGGTGCACATGTAGCCTATAGCCTGTTTTAGAGAAATGTAATCATTGAATATTGTAAGAGCATTTATTGTCTGCTTATATGCCCCCTTTATTTATCCTATGGCTCTGACTTGGTGTACAGGGAGAATACTTTAAGAATGACCCATGTTCTGAATTCTGTTGCTGTATATTTCAAAAGTGCTGAACAAATAGTTATATTGACTAAGTCCGTCTTAGCTCAGGCATTAATGTTTTAGTAGAAACCAGATTTGTTTAAGCAAGTCAGCCATATCAGCTATGTTTTTTTAAAAGGCAGTAAATCAGGCTAAATGAACTGTTTCGCTGCCAGACAAGGCTCTGCTGATTGCCAGGTGTAGCAGTGGTAAGGATTTACCACATGGTGCTGAAAAGGAAGCTCTGCTGTTGGGACAGCTTTATGGGTTTGTGGGCACTGTTTTTCATCATTATAGTGCAATTAATGTATTGTTTACTGTTGTGTTGTGTATTGGCTTTGCTGGCATGCATCACTTATTATTATTATTTTTTGCCCCACCAAGATTTACATGCTAAAATCACCACTGCACCCGACACATGTGGGATGCTATTTTTTTCTGAGGAGGTCTTGGGGGATACTAGGGTGCCATGTCTTCATCCCCAGTCCCTCTCTGTGTGATTTCTGATGTTGGTGCAGTCACGGTAACTGCCACAAAGGGAGTCAAGTCCAGACCCAACGAGCAGAAGACACTTGTTATCCAAACACTGATCCCCTAGCCTCTGCAGCCACCATTCAGCCCCCACCAGCCTGCCTGACTCGATTACACTCCCGCTGGCAGACTGGAGCACATAAAAAGCATTCCCATCAATGAACTGTTGAATTTTTTTTTAATGTGACCAGGCAGGAACTCTTTGACACTGCACAATTTATTATGTTGGTAAAACAGCAAATATTAGCTGGGAGTGCAGAGTAAACAGCCAGATCCAGGTCCCCTCTCTGCCACCCTCCCTGCCTCTCTCCCTGCCTCTCTCCCTCTATGCCTCTCTCCCTCCCTGCCTCTCTCCGTGCCTCTCTCCCTGCCTCCCTCCCTCTGTCCCTGCCTCCCTCCGTGTATCCCTGACTGGCTGGCTGGCTGATTAGCTTGCTGCTGTGAATCTGCTATTGGAGAAGGAGAGTGAACTGGCCGAACTACCAACATCTGCTCTCTCTCTCTCTCTCTCTCTCTCTCTCTCTCTCACTCTCTCTCTCTCTCTCTCTCACCCTCTCTCTCTCTCTTACACACACAAACACACACATAGACACACACACAGAGGGCGAGAACACCAATTGCGAGCATGCTTCACACACACAATCTGCATAATGAAATCCATTCTGTTTAATATGCCTTGTGGCGTTGATACTATGATCCGTCCTCACACTCTGCAGTGGCGGAAAAACTGACAACAAATGACCATCTAATTACTGACTCTTCTTCATCACAGAACATATGGTCAACTGGGACTTTGGGGGGGAAATTGTGTTCTGATTAAAATAATTACCTCCGCAAAGGCATTCAATTTCACACCAGCACCACCTCTCTCAGCAAAAAAACAAAGTTGCCTACACAAATTCATGGCTTGCTACGCTAATATACATTACCTTTCTGGCACTCGAACACGTCGCAGCAGTCTCCTGGCTCGCCGGTGGCCTGACTGAGTGTCGCAGTCTTCTGGCCGGAGGGGCACTGGGGCTTGTGGCACGTGCGGAGATCACAGGTGCACTGGGGGGGCACAGTGGGGCAGCAGCCAGCAGGGGGAGTGTAGCTCTTGGTCAGAACCGAGCCCTCAGGACAGGAGGGCACCGGCAGAGCAGGACATGTGGTCCCAGCGCACTTCAGCTCCTCTGAAATACACACACGCACACACATCGAGTCAGTCACATACAATAACAAGCCTCTGTAAGGCATACTGTAACACCACCTTCAACCCAGCTCCAGGCTACAACAGTGCCCACACTGTTCGCTAGGCAGCAGGGGAAAAGGGGGGAGAGGAGTGGGGCGCCCTGGCCTGCATGCAGTGTTAGTGGAACAGTGTTGCTCATGTTGCAGTCATCAGATCCCATTCACTCCGTGACAGCTTTACAGCATCCTGTTAGGACGGAGAGTGAGAGCTATGCTTGGCTCTAGACACCACAAACTTCTCAGCACATCCTGTCTAAGACCTTCCCTGATCCCTGCCTGCCCACCCTCTGGATCCAGCTCTCAATCTAAATAGGCTCTCCATCTCACCAGCCATTAATACAAGGCCATGTTTAACACATACTTTTTTTCCGGACCTGAGCCTTATTTTAGAAATGACACTACACTTAGCATACCAGGAAGCGTTTGTCTATCGATATGCCAGAGCCAACATAATGGTCATCATACCCTGGTTAGGGAGTGCAGGAGGCTCATGGGTGTACTTTGGACACTATTCAGGAAAAGAAAAGTGGAGTGCCCTTCTATCTCATATTGTTGAAGAACAGTAGCTGCCTTACAAAGCTTGGATTGCCCAATGCTTAACCACTGTTTATTTTGGTCCTACCATGTTACTGTTATGTATACAGAGTCGAGGGATTGGGTGCTGCAGACTCATGTCCTGTCCTATACAGTGCCTTCAGAAAGTATTCACAGGCCTTGATTTTTTACAAATGTTGTTGTGTTACAGCCTGAATTTAAAATGGATTAAATTGAGATTTTGTGTCACTGGCCTACACACAATACCCCATAATGTCAAAGTGGAATCATTTTTGGAAATTTTTACAAATTAATAAAAAATGAAAAGCTGAAAAGTCTTGAGTCAAGTATTCAACCCCTTTGTTATGGCAAGTCTAAATAAGTTCAGGAGTAAAAATGTGCTTAACAAGTCACAAGTCACCAGTCTGTGGTGACCAGTGCCATCTTTTTGCAGTGGTGTGCTGGAGAGCAAACATTAAAGCCGGTGATGCTTCTCGGGTAAATAAGCTGATCAGGAAGCCTAGCTCTGTCCTGGGGATGAGCCTTGACACTCTAGAGGAGGTGGCGGAGAGACGGATCCTGGCAAAACTGCTGGCCATCATGGACAACGTCACCCACCCTCTGCACGCCATGGTTATGACGCAGAGGAGCATCCTTCAGTCACAGACTCTCCTTCACTGTTGGGGTGCTAGGACCTAGTTTAACAATTATGCATCCATCCGTGAGTAACTCTGGTCCGTCATCACTCATTCACTCAGGACCTATTTATTCATGCTGGTCTGTATATACATACTCATGTACAGTTGTTATATCATATCACGTGCAATATTGCTAGTAATTCTTGGACCTAACTTACGTAGGCATTCACTCAGGAATGCATATTAGTATCCTGTCAGTTGCACCTTTTCTCATTGCTTTTAGTATATTGAATGTGCAATACGTGCAGTTGTCTGTAATTTAACCCTGCACACTAAGGACTGTATTTTAAGGGAATTACTATTATTACCCCAAATTATATCATACACACTTTTAGCTATTTAAGTATCTCTTCCTGTCATTTACCTGTACAGTTTGTGTAACCATGCAAGTACTCACTTATCTGTAAATATAACTGTATATTTACCTGTACAGCTAATTTAACCATGCAAAATATTCACTTACCTGTTCATTTAGCCAGTCTGTCTATTAAGTAAACTATTATTACCCTCGCTCATATCATATGCATTTTTAGCTAATGAAGTATTTCTCTGCCATCGACCTGTATAGTATAGTTAACCATCCAACAATGTATAGTGTACATATTCAGCCAACCACCCATACTATGCAATGTCTTTTTATAGCTTTTTTTTGCACTCCAGATATATTTTTAATACTGCAGCTCTATGTATCATGTACCGTGTATCTGTCTTTTGTGTACTTTCGTTGTGGCATTTTGCACCTGCCCTGTGTTTTGTTGTTGTAGCTGCTTGACAAAGAAATGTCCCCCTCAGGGATCAATAAAGTATCTATCTATCTATCTATCTATCTATCTATCTATCTATCTATCTATCTATCTATCTATCTATCTATCTATCTATCTATCTATCTATCTATCTACATAATAAGTTGCATGGACTCACTCTGGGCTAGATGTACGTCCATTTGCGAACGCAGCGTTAATAGCGCCATGGCCAAGACGCAGAAAGCGCTTGATGTGAAACCGCAGTGTGCGTGTTATGTACCAAACCTGCAGTTCATCAGGTAATCAGCGCCTGTCCCCACCCACTATACCGTAAATTGCGCGTATTTAAACGCGCAATTGAATGGACCTCCTCCTCTCTTTCCATCATGGATCAGCCACCAAGTCAGGCAAAACAGCAAAAACAAAAATTTAGCGATAAGGAGGTTGATCTGCTTGTTCATGAGGTAACAGCAAATGTAAACATCATACAAGTCTGGAATTCCACACCCACACGAAAGAATGCCATCTGGACAGAAATCACACAAAAAAATCAATGCAATATCCTCGACCCGCAGACAGATGGAAGAGGTACAAAAGAGGTGGCAGGACCTCAAACGCCGTACCAAAGAAAAAGTTGCATTTAACAGGGCACAGGCCAGGAAAACTGGTTCAGGTCCCCCAGAAGTGCGCGAATTGACCACTGTTGAAGAGGTTGTGCAGCAATCACTGGTTGCTGAACAGGTGGCGTGGAAGGAATTGATACTGCTGAGTCCACATTAGAAAATGAAGGTAAATCTGATTTAAGATTAAATAGTCGTGATTGTAAATGGACTTTGTTATATTTATTTGATTTATATCTAGCTATTGAAAAATAGAACATTCACCCACCCAATACCATTGCTGATAGTAAAAAACTGTCCGGGATTATTGCAGCACTAAAGTGTTCAATTTCTGTGATTTCCCTTCGGTATACAAAACTGTTCGTTAGCCTATTACAAATGTATGGACGCTTGCTGGCTAAAAAAAATGTGGAACAGCTGTATAAGTTGTTTTGTAGGTGTTACGAGTGTTGTGTGTTACATATCCTTTTTCCCCTTTAGAAAGCGCTTTTTCAAATGTTGGTGCTACTGCACCGGCATCCTGTGCACCTTCCACCTCGTCTCTACCCTCTGCATCCGCACGTAGGATGAACATGGATGACGTGGATGAAATGCTCTTGACTGAGCAAAGGGGCCAAACGAGGGCGCTACAAAAGATGTCTTTGGATGTGCAGCAGATGGCCATTTCCAGGGCTGTGAGGCGCCACAGTCAGCAGGTAAAATACCTTGTGGTGGCAGTGAATGGAATGACGCGAGCTGTCACAAGATTATGTCGCCAGCAGCAGGAGACTAACAACTGCCTCAAGGCGATCATTATAAGCATGACCGGAACCTCCAACCCTGCACCACCCAGCCCTGTGCCATCCCGACCTGCGCAACCCAGACCTGTGCCATCCCGACCTGCGCAACCCAGACCTGTGCCATCCCGACCTGCGCAACCCAGCCCTGTGCCATCTCCAACTATACTGAGGCGAGGTCTCAGAAAGAGAAAAATTAAGTCTGAACAAAGTCACACTGACAAAAGTCCAACATTGCTGTTGTTCGTTTAATGTGTATTTCCTCTTTGTAATAGCGAAAGTTATTAGTTTTTTCACATTTACAGTGAAAGTTCTAGTTTGTTTATGGTTGAATCCATTTATTTTATATGGATACAATATAAATTAGCAGTGGACATTTAAATATTTTGATTTCGTTTTCACTCAAAAAATGTGATTCTTGTGGCAAATCTTTTCAGCTTGTCTCCTTAGCCTATGTCTTCTCTTGCTCGGATTACTGCTGCCATTTCACCAGGAGGCATATGCCAGGAAACCCGCTTCCTAAATTACACCTGCGTTTAAGAGGCAGAGAATTTTCAGCGCAAAATAGAGGCGCGCTTTCACGGGCTTTTTCTGTACATAACGCGGAATACATAATTAGGCGCAGTTTACGCTTCCCCTCCCATCTCTTTGTGACACTCCCACTTTCCCATGGTTTTATGCGCACTTTGCGAAACAAATACGCCTGAAGTGGGCGCAAAAGCGTTAGTACATCTGGCCCCCTGTGTGCAATAATAGTGTTTAACATGTTTTTTTTTTTATGATTACTTCATCTCTGTTTCCCACACATACAATTATCTGTAAGGTCCGTCAGTCGAGCAGTGAATTTCAAACACAGATTCAACCACAAAGACCAGGGAGGTTTTCCAATACCTTGCCAAGGTCACCTATTGGTAGATGGGTAAAACATTGAATATCCCTTTGAGCAGCATGGAGTTATTAATTACACTTTGGATGGTGCATCAATACACCCAATCACTACAAATATACATGTGTCCTTCCTAACAGAAACTGCTCAGGGATTTCACCATGAGGCCAATGGTGACTTTAAAATAGTTACAGAGTTGAGTGGTTGTGATAGGGGAAAACTGAGAATGGATCAACATTGTAGTTACTCCACAATACTAACCTAATTGACAGTGAAAAGAAGGAAGCATGTACAGAATAAAAATATTCCAAAACATGCATCCTGTTTGCAACCATGCACTAAAGTAATACTGCAAAAAATGTGGCAAAGCAATTTACTTTTTTTATCCTGGTTCAGTCTGCTTTCCACCAGACACTGGTAGATTAACTCACCTTTCAGTAGGACAATAACCTAAAGCACAAGGCAAAATATACACTGGAGTTGCTTACAAGACAACATTGAATGTTCCTGAGTGGCCTAGTTACAGTTTTGACTTAAATGTCAAGACTTTAAAATGTCTGTCTAGCAATGATCAACAACCAACTTGAAAGAGCTTTGAAGAATTAAAAAAAGAATAATGTGCAAATATTGTACAATCCAGGTGTGCAAAGCTCTTACAGACTTAACCAGAAAGACTCACAGCTGTAATCTCTGCCAAAGGTGATTCTAAAATGTATTGACTCGGGGGTGTGAATACTTATGTAAATGAGATATTTCTGTATTTGATTTTCAATACATTTGTACAAATGTCTAAAAACAGTGTTTTTACTTTGACATTATGGGTAGATGGGGTATTGTGCGTAGATGGGTGAGGAAAAAATAGATTTAAATATGTCAAGGGGTATGGGTGCTCGCTGGAGGCACTGTCATTAAATAATTTCACAGATCTCCTGCTAGTAGGATACCAGGTTAGATCTGTGGCTGTTACGGAGGACTGGGAGAGAGTGTGAAAGGGTGGAATAAAGCAGTGTATGATTGATGACAGTGGAGAAAATTGTTAATTACAATTCTACTTAATGTCTTCCCTCGGGCCTTTAGGAAAGGAACTGCCATGAAGCGAATAAATAACTAATTGCCTCATAAGAGAGAGAAATGTAATGGCTATGATTGCGTATGAGAAGAATACTTTACAATCTTTGCATGCATTATGGTTTTGGTGGAAAGAGAATAAAATGGGATTAAATTGCGTAACAAGGCTTGGGGTTTGTGGCTCTTTCAGAAGCTGGTTTGTTGATGTTCTTCCCAGACTTTCGGTGGTTCCCCGGTGCAACACCACTCTAGCAGAGGATGTGTCTCATCCCTGACATTTGAAGGCCTGTAAGAGGATCCCTGAGGCTTTTCCTACCAGATGGCAAACTAAAATGGCAAACAGAGGGACTGGAGCCCAGGTTCTGACTGTTGCTCTACAGACGGAGAGTTCAACTCCACATACAGCGATGACTCCAGTATTACTTTCAGCAGTCAAATCCTCAAGGGTTGAACACATCGGTCCGACCCAATGCTTGCCCGGCATGTTAATCTTCCAGGTAAGCAGTCGTTTGAAGTTTGCCTGACTCATAAAAGTTAAGTTGTGATTTGAGCAGGGGGGGGGGGGTGTCATAGAGAAGGGGGAACATTCCCCTGAATTAGGGTGAGCAGCAACCCTTTTAAAGTTTTTTGGCCTAATTCCTGCTGCTGTCCAACCGAGTGATTTGCGTATTATAAATTGTTTTATGTGGCCATGAATACAATTGCTTATTCACTTCTAACAATGGGTGGACTGGAGTACGCTGGGAAAACCAGCTGGCAGACACTCTATTGTCATTCAAATGAATGATATTGTAGCCATTTATGAACATAATAGGCAGACAGAAAGCATGGAAACAGTATGGTAAACTCAGTGGAGGATGGATTTCAGCACATTCTATTTGTGTTCTATCTAGAAGCACCAATGGGGTAATTGGCTAGTCAGTGGTCACAAGAGAAATCTCTGTATTACAATGGTGGCTATTCTCCACTTACGCAAACAAAAGACACAAAGACCTAATTTGGCATGCTTGATAAATTCAGTCTTTAGAATGGTCAAAACGTTCTCATGTGGTGGTGAGATAGTATGGAAAACCTAGCAACCACCTAGGAAAGCCTTAATACACACACACACACATGCACGCACACACACGCACACACAACCTGAAGTCGGGCTTGAGGTAGGATTCAGGAATTGGTTTATTACAACAGAATAGGCTATTGTAAACAATGCATATTTCCGGCATCTCAGAGAAGCCCATTCAAGAAAGAAAAACACCTCTATGTAAATTAGCTTTTTTTCTACAAAGAGCACAAGGAGCACAGTATTCATCTGACTGAAGCAGCTCTGGTAGGCAGAGGAGGCTGTGTTGACAGCCTGAGTTTACTCATGGAACAAGCATACAATGCCAGTTCTGTTCAGTGACTGACTTTGGAAGCAAGTCAGCTGAGAACAAAGCTGTCTTAGTACAGCTGCCCTCCATGGGCTTCTGGCCCATCCTCAGGTTTTATACAGTTTGTCCGCAAAGGAACACATCAGGCTCATCTCTCACGTAAACTGTGGAGGTCTGGCTACTTGCCCACTGGTGGTTGAGGCTAAAAACGTCTGTATTGTTCTCTATTTTAAAGAACTATAGTGGCAAGAAAAAGTGTGTGAACCCTTTGGAATGACCTGGATTTCTGCAAAAATTGGTCATAAAGTTATCTGATCTTCATCTAAGTCACAACAATAGACAAACACAGTGTGCTTAAACTAATAACACACAAGTAAGGAGTCAGCTAACCTGGAGTCCAATCAATGAGACAAGATTGGAGATGTTGGTTAGAGCTACCCTGCCCTATAAAAAGACTCACAAAATTTGAGTTTGCTATTCACAAGAAGCATTGCCTGATGTGAACTATGCCTCGAACAAAATAGATCTCAGAATACCTAAGATTAAGATTAGTTGACTTGCATAAGGCTGGAAACGGTTACAAAAGTATCTCTAAAAGCCTTGATGTTCATCAGTCCACGGTAAGACAAATTGTCTATAAATGGAGAAAGTTCAGCACTGTTGCTACTCTCCTTAGGAGTGGCCGTCCTGCAAAGATGACTGCAAGAGCACAGTGCAGAATCCGCAATGAGGTCAAGAAGAATCATAGTGTCAGCCTTACAGAAATCTCTGGAACATGCTAACATCTTTGTTGACGAGTCTACGATACGTAAAACACTAAACAAGAATGGTGTTCATGGGAGGACACCACGGAAGAAGTCACTGCTGTCCCAAAAAAAAACATTGCTGCACGTCTGAAGTTCGCAAAAGAGCACCTGGATGTTCCACAGCGCTATTGGACAAATATTCTGTGGACAGATTACACTAAAGTTGTTTAGAAGGAACACACAACACTATGTGTGGAGAAAAAAAGGCACTGCACACCAACATCAAAACCTCATCCCAACTGTAAAGTATGGTGGAGGGAGCATATTAGTTTGGGGCTGCTTTGCCGCTTCAGGGCATGGACAGCTTGCTATAATCAACAGGAATTGAAGTCCTAAGTTTGCAAGAGAATGTAAGGCTATCTGTCCGCCAATTGAAGCTAAACAGAAGTTGGGTGATGCAACAGGACAACGACACAACACAGAAGTAAATCAACAACAGAAGAAAATATTCCTTCTGGAGTGGCCCAGTCAGAGTCCTGACCTCAACCCGATTGAGATGCTGTGGCATGACCTCAAGAGAGCGTTTCACACCAGACATCCCAAGAATATTGCTGTACTGAAACAGTTTTGTAAAGAGGAATGGTCCAAAATTCCTCCTGACCATTGTGGAGGTCTGATCCGCAACTACAGAAAACGTTTGGTTGAGGTTATTGTTGCCAAAGGAGGGTCAACCAGTTAATGAATCCATGGGTTCACATACTTACTTTTCCACCCTACACTGAATGTTTACACAGTGTGTTCAATAAAGACATTAAATATTTTAATTGTTTGTGTGTTATTAGTTTACGCAGACTGTGTTTGTCTATTGTTGTGACTTAGATGAAGATCAGATCAAATTTTTTGACCAATTTAAAAAGAAATTCAAGTAATTACAAAGGGTTCACATACTTTTTCTTGCCACTGTCAGTCTGGGAGGTGGTTCAGGGCAAAAGGCACAGGGTCACAGAAGAGAAAAACATAGACGTCTGAACATCGCACTCTGGTTAGAGCAGTGTGTCATGAGAGAGAGCAGCACCAGCAGCCCACCGTCCACACACACAGACACACACAGACTTCACAGCTCCTCGCTCTCTCATGCTCAGGCTAAATATTTGAGGATGAAAAACGTGATCCTGGTGTCCCAGGCAGCAGAGCTGTGGGTCGAGTGTTCTCAGCTCAGAGTAGCTCAACACACCCTTCTCCGTATTGTCGGATCGCCAATGAGATTGGGCCAGCGAGAGTGAAAGAAAGAATACTTTTGTATGGACAATTGTCTACTACAGAGCTAGCACAAAGTGCATGGGAGTGAAAGGATGGCCCAAGTTGAATGAAACAAGTCTCTGGATCGGCCATAGAGGACACTGAACATAAAAACATGATTTGGGTTGTACACAAAAAAGGCAGTCCAGGGCTACACTCTGCAGCTGCCCAGGGCAACACTCTGCAGCTGCCCAGTCAGTATCGGGCTACGCTTTGCAGCTGCCGAGTCAGTACAGTGGAGTACTGCCCAGTTTGTGGTAGTTGAGACAGTTGAATTATGTAACATTGTTGGCCATCTGCTTACATTTGACATTTTAGTAGACACTCTTATCCAGAGCAACTTACAGTTTGTTAGTGCATACATGTTCATACTTTTTTTCATACTCGTCCCCCATGGGAATCAAATTCACAACCCTGGCATTGCAAGCGCCATGCTCAACCATCTGAGCTACACGGGAGACAACAGACAACCAGGAAAAGCAGAGGCTGGTGGCCTGGCTAGAGTTTGAGATCAGGGGCTGGAGGGCAGGGATGGATCTGAGGGTTGGAACAGGGCCTCGAGAGTTGAGGCTGGGGCTTGGGGAAAGTTGTGGTGCCTGATAAGCAGAGCTATCAGCAGGGTGACTGGGAGCAGTGAGAGGACAACAGGCTGAGACAGCGATCCCACCTCGCCCAGCGGGAAGCTCTTTGTCTGAGCCAACAGATAAATTGTGTTTTGTTTCCCCTCTGAAATCACTGCCAAGAGACAAACACACACACACACACACTCTGGGACATGAGCAGGCTCGTTGGGCACGACAGAGGCCAAAGCCTCTGCAGATGACACACAAACTTAGAGACGTCTGGCACCCCTGCCAGCTACTGGCGTTCTGGACTGGCGAGTAACAGTGATGCCACAAAGAGGCTGCAGCCAAGCAGAACTAATGATGCTTTTAAGGGAAGGAGACGGGAGGGAGAGAGTGTGGTACTACTGGTGGGCCAACTCTGTGGTGGCGAGGTCCATTTGTACCATGGCATCATGGTGGGCACGGCTCCCGTGTCTGACCCACCTCAACTCCACTTCCTCCCTTGTAATGATCTTTTAAAAGTATACACTTATACTAAACTTTAATTCTGCCCCATTTCACCCATATTAACATTCTGAGGTTAGCCATGAGGACCAGTCACATGGGTGGGAGTTTAAAGTACATCATTGTAATATGATATACAATGGCTACGTAAAACAACCCACAGGCTTAAATCTGCCTTCGTATTTCCCAGAGCCACTTTCCGCAGGGCCATTACATCAGGTCCTATCAGCAACATCAATCAAAGTATTACAGAACACAAGCTCCTCTTCTGAAGGCCACATGGGGAAGCTCCTTGTGCACAGCAGCTCAAAGACTTATCATTAATAAAAGCCATAAATGTACAGACAGGTCTGGAGAACTAAATACAGGCCCCATACCATTTCCTGCACTTGACACAATAACTTGTGGCCTGGCCTCTTCCTCCTCTTCCACTAATTTGATCAATCCTCAGAGATTCAGTCTAATACTTTCTCATCAGCAACACAGGGTGCCTTTGTTAATGTCACCTCAAAGCACCCATCATGACATTGACCACTGTTTGAAGTCCAACGACGTACGTCAGCATACTTAAGTACATATCTAGAGAGCCCTTAGGTTTGTACCTCAAGTCTTCAAACAAACAGTAAACAGGAACACAAGCCAGAACAGTCGGCTGGCATCAGAAGGCTACTCTACTCTCTGAGTCAGAGCGAGCGTTAAGAGCCAGTCTCGAACCACTACCATGTGTGAATGTACAAGCCCCAAGCAGATACAGAGGATGTTCAAATGGATGGCTGAAAAAGTGCTTCAAGTACTGGCAACAAGGTCCTCTTTCATCTTCAACTGCATGTGAAGATTGGAATCACTGTAACTCTCATGCAGCGAAACCAGAGCTTATAGTATGTGTTGACATCACATGCTAAGGGACACATTGACCACGAGCTAAATCACTACTTGATCAGATGGGTAGCTCCATGACCTCTCAGGAGCACTGCACTCAGGGTTACTCATCATAACAGAAGCACTGATGACAGACAGCATGATCTTCGCCAAGCCAGTCAGACAAAACAAGTTAATTATCACTGCCCTGAACACACACACACACCCCTTACTTAATGTGAGGCCATCTGAAGGGTGTGTGTCTTGAGATGTTGCTTATCCACTTAATTTTCCTTCCTCATGATGCCATCTATTTTGTGAAGTGCACCAGTCCCTCCTTCAGCAAAGCACCCCCACAACATGCTGCTGCCACCCCTGTGCTTCACGGTTGGGATGGTGTTCTTCGGCTTGCAAGCCTCCCCATTTTTCCTCCAAACATAACGAGGGTCATTATGGCAAAACAGTTATATTTTTGTTTCATCAGACCAGAGGACATTTCTCCAAAAAGTATGATATTTGTCCCCATGTGCAGTTGCAAACCGTAGTCTGGCTTTTTTATGGCGGTTTTGGAGCAGTGGCTTCTTCCTTGCTGAGCGGCCTTTCAGGTTATGTCGATATAGGACTCGTTTTACTGTGGATATAGATACTTTTGTACCTGTTTCCTCCAGCATCTTCACAAGGTCCTTTGCTGTTGTTCTGGGATTGATTTGCACTTTTCGCACCAAAATACGTTCATCTCTAGGAGACAGAACGCGTCTCCTTCATGAACGGAATGACGGCTGTGTGGTCCCATGCTGTTTATGCTTGTGTACTATTGTTTGTACAGATGAACGTGGTACCTTCAGGCGTTTGGAAATTGCTCCCAAGGATGAACCAGACTTGTGGAGGTCTACAATTTGTTTTTCTGAGGTCTTGGCTGATTTCTTTTGATTTTCCCAGGATGTCGAGCAGAGGCACTGAGTTTGAAGTTAGGCCTTGAAATACATCCACAGGTACACCTCCAATTGTCTCAAATGATGTCAATTAGCCTATCAGAAGCTTCTAAAGCCATGACATCATTTTCTGGAATTTTCCAAGCTGTTTAAAGTCAGCTCAGTGTATGTTAACTTCTGACACACTGGAATTGTGATATAGTGAATTATAAGTAAAATAATCTGTCTGTAAACAATTGTTGGAAGAATTACTTGTGTCATGAACAAAGTAGATATCCTAACCGACTTGCCAAAACTATAGTTTGTTAACATGAAATCTGTGGAGTGGTTGAAAAATGTGTTTTAATTACTTCAACCTAAGTGCATGTAAACTTCCGTCTCAACTGTATATTAGGGTACATAGAGTACATATGCTTACAGTTTTTACCAACTGCTTACACACAAAATCTTTTCATGTCACACGATTTTTGAAACCTCTCACTCAAAGTGCAAAACTACATGCCAAATCTTCAAAACCATAAGCTATTTCTCAGCTTTTGACTCAGTTTTCAATTGCATAAAACACTTTTTTCAAAACACTACACACAATTCTCTACCTAAAACACAAAAATCTAACAGGAAGTGACTTGCTTTCCTTTTCCAAACACAACCAATCAAAATGCTACACTTATTCACCAGGTCACACACACACACACTCCTCACATGTGCAAACACTAATTGCTTAACCTCTCACTAACCAATCACTGCTTTACTGTAGTATAGGCCTATAAATAGGTAAAAGGTCCGATTACCTGTTTTGAACAATGGATGCTAACAATGGACAGAGAGCAAGAGGAGTAGGAGGGAGAGGCAGGGGACAACAACGAGGACAAATTCAAAGACGAAGAGTTGGAAGAGGAGGCGGAGGAGGAGGAGGAGGAAGAGGAAGAAGAGGACGAGGGCAAAGAAGAGAAGGAAGGAGAGCCATCTCTGATGAGATTAGGGCAACACTTGTTGATCATGTGATCAACCACGGTTTGACCATGAGAGAGGCTGGACTGAGAGTCCAGCCCAACTTGAGTCGATTTACAGTGGCGTCCATAGTTCGAACCTTCAGAAATGAGAACAAGTATGCAACTATCTAATGACTATTTTAGCATTACAGTAATGTACTGTAAAATACGTATGACTGCAGAGTATTGCATAAACATTTGTAACTCTAAGCCATCCATTTACTGCACTGCATTGAATGAATGAGGTTGGTTATCATGCTGTACTACATTCTTTTGTAAATTGTTTACAGTTCCTATGCTGAACACATACTGTGTTTGAATTCTGTAGAGTGGAAAGGCAAAGACATCATGGAGGACGAGGACGCTTGTTTACAGATGTACAAGAGACTGCAATTATAAATATGTTTTTGGCCAACAATGCAATTAGGATTCGAGAGATAAGAGAGCATATCTTGAATAATGACACCATATTCAACAACATCAATGCTGTAAGCCTGTCGACCATACAACGCATCCTCCAACGGCACCAAGTGACGATGAAACAACTTTA
The DNA here is from genome assembly GCA_023634145.1 of Thymallus thymallus. NCBI lineage: Eukaryota > Metazoa > Chordata > Actinopteri > Salmoniformes > Salmonidae > Thymallus > Thymallus thymallus. The sequence continues at coordinate 8,817,801 of CM042406.1, forward strand.
CAAGGTGCCGTTTGAGAGAAACTCTGACAGAGTCAAGAATCTGCGACATGACTTTGTAGAGGTATGTATGCAACACTACTTCCAGTACTTCAGACATACCATATTTACTCATCTGTATATCATTTTGTCTGTTACAGAGAGTATTGGAGATGGATGCCCATGTAATTCGCCATGAATTTATTTATGTGGATGAGGTTGGCTTCAACCTCACCAAAACCAGGCGCCGTGGAAGAAATGTAATAGGACAGAGGGCAATTACCAATGTCCCTGGACAGCGTGGGGGTAATATAACTATGTGTGCTGCCATCACTCAAAACGGGGTCCTCCATCACAATGCCACACTGGGTCCGTACAACACCGGCCATATACTCACTTTTCTGGATGCAATTTACGCAATGCTTGTCCCTGATCCAGATCAGGAGCCTGCTAGATTTGTGGTTATATGGGACAATGTTAGTTTTCACCGGGCTGTTCTGGTCCAAAACTGGTTTGCCACCCATCCACAATTTGTAGTTTTGTACCTACCCCCATATTCACCTTTTCTAAATCCCATAGAGGAATTCTTCTCAGCCTGGCGCTGGAAAGTGTATGATCGCCAACCCTATGCCCGCATGCCGCTTCTCCAGGCAATGGAGGACGCATGTGGGGACATAGAGGTTGCCTCTGTCCAAGGTTGGATACGCCATGCTAGGAGATACTTCCCTCGATGTTTGGCAAGAGAAAACGTATCTTGTGATGTGGACGAAGTATTGTGGCCAGACCCAGCCCGGAGATGAAGCGTAGCTTAGCACTGGGGACTGCACCCCCCCCCCCCCCCCCAAACATACTTTTGGTTTACATATGTTTATGGTTTTGTTGTATGCTACTGTATACAACAGTAATGTTTGGCCTAATAAACATTTTGTTTCTACATTGTATTGGTGTTTCAAGTGTACTTGTTACCCCTCTCAGCTGATTACTTTCACTGTAGAACATTGTATTGAAATGTAGATATAAGCCTATGAAAGACCAAAGAGCTTTAGATTTAGAACAACAGTGTTTACATGGTATATCCAAAAATGTACTATTATGAAAGAAGTGTTTGCCATTTGATGCAAATGCTTCATTCTGACATGTGTTTATGGCATTTTGAATGCAGTGTTACATTTTGAAGGAGATGTGAGGCATTTTGCATTTTGTGTGTGCAGTTTGGGGAATTGTGTGTAGAGTTTTGAAAAAAGGAGACTTAGTTTTGAAAACGTGTGTAAGCAGTTGGTAAAAACTGTAATAAGCTGAGCCAACTCAAATAGAGACAGTGTAAAAAACAGGGATACAAGGATGTTGTAGGATAAATAAGGTCAGCTCTTTTTTTGAATCTGTGTCTACATTTTCTTTATCACTGTATCAGCCAGTGTATCAGCCCCCTTTGGTTAACATGACTTGAGCAGTTGTTGGTTAGTTTTAGATTAGTTTTAGGTTTGTTCTAGGTTACCTGCGGCCTCCTGGCACTGGCTGCGGTTGATATAGGAGGAGTGATAGTGGCAGCTCTGGGACTCACACACACAGCCCTGTGCTGTCAGGTTGCACCCCGAAAACATGCAGGCTGGGTTGGACGGGCCCACAAACTTCTCCCTGTGACTCTCCTGGTGCTCATGTCTACGGCTCTCTTAAAGAAAGAGAAGGGGGGACAGAACATAGTCAGTCATCATGAGTCACTGACAATGGCACCACACAGATCCGCTGGTATGGATTAGCCATGTTCAATGGATTACATTCTTTGCTCCTGACGGCTAGCTGTGGGAAACTCACCTGTCTTGCTGGCCCTCATGCAGGATTCCATGTCAGGGTAGCTGAAGGAGCCCAGGCAGGAGTGACGGGCGTCACACACACACATGGCTCCGGCCCTGTCACAGCCTGTCTGCAGGGGGCAGCGCTCATCCTCCAACCCAGCCTCCGGACTGTCAGGCAGAACTGTGGAGACAGGAGACGAGATATTAGAGAAGCAGAGAGGAGAGGAGAGGAGAGGAAAGGGGAGGGGGTGGAGAGGAGGGGAGAGGAGAGGAATGGGGAGGGGGGGTGGAGAGGAGAGGAATGGGGAGGGGGTGGAGATGGTGTGTTTTCCCCATGCCCAGCCAACCATCCCTACCCCTACCTCTGAGAAACTGTAGCTGGCTCCTTCAGGCTGAGCTCAGCACAAACAAACACATCGATTGACAATGGGGAGGGTGGAGGATGGAGGGGTGACATGGGCTCTCTCACCACCAGAAGACCTACCACGTCAGCTACCGTGGTGAGCCCCCCTCTCTGCTCTTCAGGGACCCCATAGGGACCCCACAAGGTGGCCGTGTTCATGCCTGATGCATTGCCTGCCACGGAGTAAACAGGCTCAAACAGAAAAATATTCTGGCTTCTCTCACAGACACATTTAGAAGTATGAATAGTAGTGTGCCTATCAGAATGTATTGCAGGAGCTGGGCTAATTCAACTGGTAAAACACTATAGCGTGGTAATCAGTGAGTAAAGGTGTACTTCTTCTTTCCTCTCAGAAAGGGAGGCCTTGCTTTCATACTCTGCTAGGGGCCGGGAGACAATGATGATTAAATATGATGATGTATGAATGGACATCTTGGCTGGCTGTGAAGAAAATACTTAAGAAAATGTACATGTTAATTTATTAATACCAAATAAAGGGAAAGCAGGGATAGTAGGAGGCAGGAGGCAGGAGGTAGAACCTTTTAATTACTGTAGCTAATGATTAGGTTGACCCCCCGGTTGTGATATGACCCCACTCAGCTGGCCTGGCCCTGCTCTGACTCTGGACAGGGCTTGGATCACAGCCGGGTCTCTGTGGAAGTCCTCTCAGCCATGGAGACTGCTTGTCTTGGCATCCAAAACTGTGATGGGAAACTTGACCTTTGAGGCCCTTTGGCTGATAGTGAGCTCAAAAGGAAGTCTTTGAAACATTAGATAATGCTGGAGGAAGAGGGAAGTGGACAGCATGTGAAGGAGTAGTGGACTGGGCAGGATGCAGTGTCCAGTCTTTGCTCTTGAGGACAGACATTCTGTGATGTGGTATGTTAAGTGCTCTGGAGAGGGAAGAGGGGGCACTAACAGAGTGAGACAGACAAAACAAAAACACCCTAGGCCAAGCATCGATATCACTCAAGTGGTGAAATACCCTATGGGGATTACATTAGTTACGTGTTTGGATTCACAGGCAACTTTCCCTAAACACAGCTGTCATAACAATACACAACCACTTTAACTAACTGCACTTGATATACAGTATGCACGTAGTATAAAAGTCCTCATAAGCTTACACTTACTGGATATTTAGCATTCTGTTCAATACCATGCGTATCAGCTATTTTCTCACTGACTGAACACATGTTTGTCTACTACAGACGTCACTTGAAGACTTGGTCTACTTTCTTCGACCTCTATCACCCATCCATAGTGTGCGAATTACGGGAGGGACTCAGAACCCCTGAATCAGACATGAGCTCCCCAAACGCAACAAAAGTCCAACTTTGTGGGGGGGGTCTCTAATTTAACCATTCTCCTATATATAAAAATGCTATTTTGTACTGATACAGTGGTAAATATGAAAATAAAAGTTTATTCCAAATTAAAAGAACACCCCCAGCTCTCTGTCATGGTTTAACAAGTGACAGTTGCTTCAGGTTATTTTTGGTTCAGGTTCTTTCAATTGCATTCATCTCTCTTCTCCGCCTGCTAGCGAACTTGCAGGATTGTTACAACGGGGCCTTACAGTTTCCCGCATCGATGATCTCAGGACAGACACAGCTGTATTTGCATCCCGTATTTCAGCCACTTTCAGGTGTCCTGACTTTTCTTTTGACAAAAAAGGTACATTTGTCAGCAAGACACCTTATTTCAGGGTACAATTTGTATGCTGCCCTTACATATTGACCACCCAGATCAACAAGACGTAGAGCAGAGGAGCAGAAAGAGAAGCAGGGGTCAAGGACTGGAAACAATTACCCCCTACTCCTGATTGCGACCCTAATCACTTTAAGACCCTACCCCCGGATTGGGAGGGAAATCCTGAATCAGCCTGGCCCTTGTGGCCTCTGCAAACACACAGGGAGGTGTTGATTTACCATCACCCAGCCAACCCCACCGGGGGGCCGCTCTGCATGCGCTAGGGCCCGCAATCACGGGACCAGAGGCACGACTCAATCATGGAAGCCATTCACTTTTACATTTGACATTTTTGTAATTTAGCAAACGCTCTTATCCAGAGTGACTTACAATTAGTGCATTCATCTTTTAGATCCTTTCAAAGCTGCTAATTTGACAGAGGGGGTAGCTATGGGTGTGGAGGGGGATTAAGGCCTGCCAGCACAACCTGTAAATAAAGCCCAATCAGGGACACTGTCTCCTGGGACACTTAAGGGCCGGGACCCAGGACCACCAGACCCCACGAGTGATGATGGAGGGCAGGACCATGTAGATCCAGCCCCAATTTGGGACTGCTTTTCCTCACCTCTGGTAATATCAGTCCGATGCAATCACTTTGTTTCAGTCTGGACAGAGTCCAGGTGAGGGACTGGCTGGTGCTTGATGTGAACATGACCATGCCCCATGTCCAGCTCTCTCAGAGGGCAACTCCTATTCTGCCTCAACTGTGTGAAAAGCTCATCTTGACTATCTTTTCAGAATGCTACACACACTCACACACACACACACACACACACACACACACACACACACACACACACACACACACACACACACACACACACACACACACACACACACACACACACACAATGGTCATGGATCAGTACCCTTGAAGCCCTAAAAGAGATTTAGAGAGCCATCCTCTGGGGTATAATTTTTCCTGGAAGCAAGGGATATCATGTGTACAACAGCTTAATAGACTGTTAGTATAGGACTTGTAAAGGATATGGGTCTGATAGGAGGGAAGGAAGGGACACCACAGTGTGATTCATGGTAAGGTCATTCAGATAGATCTGCCAATGAAAACCTGTGGTGAGACTTTTGCAATTTTGCCTTGACCCCAAGGGAGCCCTCAGAGGCACATCACAAAGCCATTTATTGTGCAACCACATCACAGCAAAACACTTTCTACAAGGACATCTAATCTGTTTCAGGATCAAATTCAGACAGAGTAAAGTATACATTGTATGGCCATCCATGCTTTTTAAATCAGACAAATGAAAATAGTCCTTTTTTGTCTTATCATAATTCAATAACATTGAGATGTACTAATACTGACATGGAGGCATGGTGCAAAGGTTTGTTGCCAAACCTATTGTCATGCACGCAAGAGAAGAGAGCTGGGGGTTCAAGGACGGAAATGAACAGTCTAACATGAGGTCCTCTGTTGGCAGTCAAGAGCTACTTAAACCTGTAGACCTGCTCAAACCAGCCCACTGAGCTCAGAGACAATGTCCACAGAGCACAGTCAATGGAATCATGAACTGGCTGGCACACTGTGGTGTGCTCAAGCCAAATTAGAATAATCACTTACTATGCAGATGAAACGTCTCTGCCCTGAGCTGAGAGTGATGTTGATGAATAATCATGTTGCTGGAACCTCATCGTCAAAAACTCCCATTTGTCCATCAATCAATAAGAAATAATTGCCTAGTAGCCTTAGGGCAATTCCACAATAACAAAATTATGCTGAAAAGTTTTCACTGTAAAATGTTTGCCAAACAAAAACATTTACAAGTTTAACAAACCATACAACTCTATGCACAATGACTACTTTGAACAATTTACACAGTAAACATTTTTATAAATAAACATTTACTGGAAAAACTGTGCCATGCAAAGTTTAGTAACAGAATTATGGTAAAATCTCCCTCAGTTGTATTATGTTACCAGACTCTGTATCTGGACAGTCTTTCCTGTAGATGTGTTTGTAAAATGTCACCGGAAATTGTTAAAAGCAGTCCTTGTGCATAGAGTTCTATGGTTTGTTAAACTTTAAAATTAATGGTTGTTGTTTGATATACATTTGAAAGTGAAAAATCTCAGCAAAATTCCGTTACCATGGAACTGCCCCTTAATAGCCTACTATAGAATAAATATGATTGTGCCACTCTTGGTCATGCTTAAATTTCAGAATGGGAAACAAGACCAATATTAAATTGAGTCTACTTTATTCATAAGTATTATTTTAGACATACCCACCTTTACAAACTCCTATATCAGGGAGCGTTAGAGCTCCCGTTTGGTTGACAGCCGCGCAGGTTAGACCCAAGGCGCAGTAGCCCAGTGCCCAGTCCTGGCCGCCGCACGGCTCCCACTCCAGCCGGGTACACTGGTCGCAGCATCCACACGGGTTCCTGGCCAGAGTCCGACCGCTCTCGCAGGCTTTCGGCGGACACGTCCGGAGATCACATGGCGTACATTCATGAGACATCAACACACGCACCATAATTGAGAAATTCAAGAACGCGACCAAACACTTGGTGAACATATTTCAAAGATGATGATGACCCCTATGTTAAAAGTTTAGGCCTAAGCAAACTTTTTTTCTGTCAAGTAAATCGACACATTAAATCCGCGAGGTCCGTTAGATGTAATTCCAGAAGATACAAAGTTGTTTTTAAAAGGGAATGAGAAAAATGGTTGGTGCCTGCGCTGTCAGTGCCTTTACAGCAGCCTATGCAGCATACTGCCCGGTTGAGAATAGGCTACCTCTGAAAAGTGCACGGTTTGGTCTCTCCGGTAGGCTGGGTACCTTTTACCGTCAATGGGCTATCCTCAGGAAAATGATTCAATGCCTTCTGTAGGTAGGTGCTTTTTCAGAGTTGTTTCAAGTAAAATAATAGCCAACTATACTCCTTCGTCCTACGACAACCACAGAGTGAGTCTTCTGCGTTTGGAGAGGAGTGAGGATGCCCTAACACCAAAATACTGGGATGCAATCTGAGACCCAAATTGACATTACAAGCATAGAAATGAGCGGCACCCATTCCTCTTGACTGACATGTACGCCCAGCCTTGTGTACACCATCCAATCACAAGTAGCGAACGGAGGGAGGATTTGAATTGAGATATCCTCTAATCGTTCGGCTGGTCCTCTCATTTTGTTGCGCAATAGGTAGCGTATTCTCAATAACATTGACATTCCGTTGAACGAAATGTTATTTTCACTTTACTTTTCATTTATATTTTAATGACAAATTAATAGTTAAATTGTTGTATCACTTTTTCATTTAAAACGTTATTTTCTGTTTCAATTCAACTGGTGATTATGGTACACGCTCATTGTAACTGATTGTGAAATATCAAATTGATTATTACGTTTGTATGCAGTTCAACATATAAATTATTGTTCAATCAGTAGGCGGCACACTAGGGCATCTCAAGAAAGAAGCATGTAACTTATCTGATTCAGATGTGATCTCAGTCAAACGTAACCATAACAACATGCTGGGCACATTGCTTCATTCATGGGATATAATTTCCATAGCTGCACACTGGACATTATTCAATACCAATAATTCCAGTTTAATGGCCCATGTCAAAGCATCATCTGCCTATCCAATAGCCCTTGACCACTTCAGAGAACTGTTAAGCAAGGCTCAGCCACATCTTGAGTTTCTCTGCCCAGAAAGAGTGCAGTGACCCGTGGAGACCTAGAGTAGTGGTGCCAATACCCAGCGGACCCTAGGGTCAGGTCTATATGAGACAGGTCATATTGTGCACTTCACAATATTGTTTACAAAGTATAACATTTCCTGTTTGTGGTTTAGCTGCCAGAGTTATGTGTGTTGGCTATAGGCCCTAGTCGTGTGTATTGTCTTGAGATGTTCAGTATAACTTAGCTACCGTTAAAGATAACTCCTTAATACTGGCTATTCGGTGCTTTTGAAGCATGGTGGGTCTCTCTTATGTTGTCATCAACAGTGATTTATGTATTATCATTCAGTAAACAAAGATTAAGCTATGGTTTCAGTCATGTAGCTTCCTCTGTCTGGCACTCAGTTCATTAGGCTCTGTATTGTTAAGTCCCTATAAAACACTCATGCTTACCTGTCAGGCTCTTGCCTTTGGCTCCTCTATTTAGCCATGGTCAGAGCCTGACAGATCTAGTTTATCTAGTTCTGTGTGTTTTGTTTTGGGTCCCCAATTAGAGGCAGCTGCTATGCTTTGTCTCTCATTGGGGATCCTACTTTAGTTGTCATGTCCCACACCGTTGTGTGGTTCATTGTCTATATGTCAGTCTACTGAGGAGAAGTGTAAGTGTCTGTACTTGTTATACTTATTCTTGTTTTGAGTAGTTCTTCATGTAGTATATTCATTTCATTAAATACATACTATGTCGAACTACTACTGCGCTGCACCTTGGTCTACTTACACACCCAGTCGTGACATTACCTAGTTTTTGTCATCAAGCACTATCATTCCTAGATTAATAAGCTTGCTTCAGACAGTGTGTGTGTAGCCTAATAACGGACCCAAGGGAGATGTAGGAAGGCAGTCTTTCAAAAAGGTCTCCAAGTGCAGAATGCAGTAGTGTGGGACATCAGTATGTAGTCCTACAGTGAATAAATTAATTAAAGAAAATAGAAAAGAAAAGGAATTTGACTTACAAACAAGTCTTAATTGAATATACGTTTTCAAGATAAACAGGCTAAATATGAATGCCTAAGCGGCGTGGCACAACACAGCAGCATGTGCATCAGGCCAACAGCCCTCTATGCTCCACAGCCTATAGCGGACTGCTATAATCCAAAACGCAATCACCTATCACCAGTTTTACACCAATGGTGTAAAATACTTTTTTTTTTTTTGGACAAGTTTTACTTTAATAATGTATTTATTACTCCATACAGTACATTATATAGAATGGCGCAGGAGGGGATGGCTGCCATTTTACGGCTCCTAACCAATTGTGCGATTTGGTGTGTTTTTTTGCGTTGTTTGTAACTTATTTTGTACACAATGTTTCTGCCACCGTCTCTTAAGACCAAAAATATATTCTGGTATCAGAACAGCCATCACTCACCTCAAAGTGGACAAAGATTTTTTCTTTAACGAGTCGGATATGAAGGATTTACTGCTGCTCCTGGACTAGGCCCAAATCCCCGTCATTCACATGAAGAGTTGACTCTAGGTGTTCCATTATGCGACTCCTCTATGGGAACTTTGTATTATTTAGAATAGCCATGGAGTAGTCTGGGTGTCTCTGACCACTTGGTTATCAATTTACATTTTATCGACTATGAGAGATATTTATATAATATTTATATAAAATTGTGTAAGTGCTTCAGAACCAGGAAGTATTAACTGTGAGTTTGAAATGGAAACAAATATTTGTACAAGTGACGATAATGGCTGCAGTCCACATCCTGAGTTTGTGTGTAGGTGTTTAATGTTAGGTGTGAGTGCAAGGGGGTTGAAAAGGTTAAAATGTTAGGCTGTGTTTGTTAACCTGTGTGTTTGTTTCCTTGCAGTGGCATATTGATGCTTGCTGTGTAGGCACAGCTGTTATGGGCAGGACAGACGCACAGACCCAGCTCCCTGTAGTGTCGTCAACAGACAACAAAATTTGAATCATTAGATAAGATCCTGAGGAAGAGGCTTCTTCATCTTCTGGACAGCCTTAGGAAGATGTGGGAAACAAGGCTAGGAGAGGGAGGAGTAATAGTAATTATCTGGCCTATACATGTATAACAACTTCTATTACACATAGGGCTTTATAAGGCTTGTTACAAACATTCATAACAGACAGACATAGAGAGGGTTACTGTAGAGGTGAGTAACAATACAGAGGAAACATTGAAGCAGCAGTCTACTCTACTGTCATACCACATAATGCTAGTCAAACAGTAAACATCCAATAACACCTCCTTAATGTGCAACATCTGCTGTGGGCAACAGGTTCCAACACAAACACTGCATCCAAGAAACCAGCCTCCAGCACGCATAATCAGCTCTCGCTAGACAACCCTGCTCTTGTCTCCCTAACCCTCCTTCCCTCCTCCCTCCATCCCTCCTTACAGACCCTTTCAAACAGACCCACTGCTGGTTGTTGGTCGCCTGCCGCTCTCCAACGACAGATCAGAGGCGGAGGTTAGTTTCCATTCACTCATAAAGATCTAGCCCCCCAAGAGGTACAATGACCTATTTGCTCATGATCAGCTTTTAACCAACGCCAGCTGGCCAATCACAAAGTCCACTCATCTTTCTCTATTGTCCAGCAGGGTTTACTTTGGCAGGGTGGAGGAACACAACTTTTTGTTCTGCTCTGTTCTCTCTCTCTCTCTCTCTCTCTCTCTCTCTCTCTCTCTCTCTCTCTCTCTCTCTCTCAGTGAGAGCGTGACTTAAGAGTTCACTCTCGTTATACTCTAACCCTGACATCATGGCCAGTTCGCCTCAGGCTGATGTCAGGAGAACAAGGCTTTCGTATTCCTGCTGGAAACCTTTGCTGTCTCTGACGTCAAGCACCTCATTTTGATTTGTGACACTCTAACAGTAGTGTTTAATGTCAAATGAGATCATGAAATGAAATGATAGTTCACTTCAGAGCTCGTGGTAACTGAGAGGTGATGTTTCCAAATGAGTGTGTTTTACACTTTTACAAAAAAGGTGCTATCTAGAATCTCAAAGTATTCTTTGGCTGTCCCCATAGGAGAACCCTTTGAATAACCCTTTTTGGTTCCAGGTAGAACCCTATTGGGTTCCATGTAGAACTTTTCCCAAGAGGGTTCTACACACTGAACAAAAATATGAACGCAACATGCAACAATTTCAAAGATTTTATTGAGTTACAGTTCGTATAAGGAAATCAGTCAATTGAAATAATTGAATTAGGCCCTAAACTATGGATTTCCACCATTTGCCTCATGCAGCGCAGCACATCTCCTTCGCATAGAGATGATCAGGCTATTGATTGTGGCCTGTGGAAAGTTGTCCCACTCTTCAATGGCTGTGCGAAGTTGCTGGATATTATCTTGAACTGGAACACTCTGTCGTACACGTTGATCCAGAGCGTCCCAAACATACTCAATTGGTGACATGTGTGGTGATTAATCAGGCCATGGAAGAACTGGGACATTTTCAGCTTGCAGGAATTCTGTACAGATCCTTGCAACATGGGGCAGTGCATTATCATGCTGAAACATGAGGTGATGGCTGCAGGTGAATAGCACGACAATGGGTCTGCCGTCTGCCCGGTACAGTTGAAACCGCTATTCTTCCATGAAGAGCACGAAGGTGCGCATTTGCCGACTGCAGTCAGGTCAAGACCCTGGTGAGAACGACGAGCACGCAGATGAGCTTTCCTGAGACCGTTTCTGAAAGTTTGTGCAGAAATTCTTCGATTGTGCAAATCCACAGTTTAATCAGGTGTCTGGGTGGCTGGTCGCAGATGATCCCGGAGGTGAATAAGCTGGATGTGGAGGTCCTGGGCTGGCGTGGTTACATGTGGTCTGTGGTTGTGAGGCGGTTTATAGTATATAAATAAACATTCAATTATCTGTCAACAGCTCTGGTTGGCATTCCTGCAGTCGGCATGCTAATTGCATGCTCCCTCAAAACTTGAGATATCTTTGGCATTGTGTTGTGTGACATAACTGCACATTTTAGAGTGGCCTGTTATTGTCTTCAGCACAAGGTTCACCTGTGTAATGATCCTCTGTTTAATCAGCTTCTTGATATGCCACACCTGTCAGGTGGATGGATTATCATGGCAAATGAGAAATGCTCTGTAAACAAAACTGTGCACAAAATTTGAGAGAAATAAGCTTTTTGTGAGTATAGAACATTTCAGGGATCTTTAATTTCAGCTCATGAAACATGGGACCAACACTTTACATGTTGCGTTCATATTTCTGTTCAGTATACATGGAACCCAAAAGAGTTCTACCTGGAATCGAAAATTGTTATCCTATGGGGACAGCCGATGAACCCTTTTGAAACACTTTTTTCGAAGAGTGTAGTGAATAGATGTACGTGTCTGTGTGTGTGAATCCCAGGGCAGGGAGTAGAGAGCAGGACAGGTTACCGTACATTCTCAGGTCCTGAATGCGTGTAGTGTGCTGGTGGACACCCTGCTGCTGTGGAGGGCTTGGCTGCTGTGTGACTGACTGGCCAGGGCCAGAGTGTGTGTCTGACACGTTGGAAGGGCTACCACATACCTACAGTACAGGGCCCATGGTGACGCAGCGAGCCCCCTCCAGGGCCACAGCTTACTGGGCTATACAGGGGCTATGTGTTACAGCTTACAGGGGCTATGTGTTGAGTGTGTATGGAGTGGACAGCGTAAGGCACACCTGATTACAGGCCTGAGGATGTGTTTCAGGGGTTTTACTGTAAGGTTGGACGTATAGGCTTGCTATCGCACATGCTACGCTTATCAGTGAACGTATGGCGGTGATGAAGTCCTCAAGGCCATGGTGATGGCAATGCATAGTGACAGTTGAAAGAGTTTTCCAGCTGTTCATACACTATATATACAAAAGTATGTGGACAGTCCTTCAAATTAGTGCAGTCAGCTTTTTCAGCCACACCCGTTGCTGACAGGTGTATAAAATCGAGCACACAGCCATGCAATCTCCATAGACAAACATTGGCAGTAGAATGGCCTTACTGAAGAGCTTAGTGACTTTCAATGTGGCACCATCATAGGATGCCACCTTTCCAAGTCAGTTCGTAAAATGTTTGCCCTTTTAGAGCTGCCCCGGTCATTTGTATGTGCTGTTATTGTGAAGTGGAAACGTCTAGGAGCAACAACGGCTCAGCCGCAACGTGGTAGGCCACACAAGCTCACAGAACAGGACCGCAGAGTGCTGAAGCGGGTAAAAATCGTCTGTCCTCGGTTGCAACACTCCCTACCGAGTTCCAAACTGCCTCTGGAAGCAACGCGTCGGCTGGAGTGGTGTAAAGCTTGCGCCATTGGACTCTGGAGCAGTGGAAACTTAATGCTACAGCATACAATGGCATTCTAGACAATGCTGTACTTCTAACTTTGTGGCAACAGTTTGGGGAAGGCCCTCTCCTGTTTCAGCATGTCAATGCCCCCATGCACAAAGTGAGGTCCATAAAGAAATTATTTGTTGAGATCGGTGTGGAAGAACTTGACTGGCTTGCACAAAGCCCTGACCTCAAGCTCATCTAACACCTTTGGGATGAATTGGAACGCCGACTGTAAGCCAGGCCTAATGGCCCAACATCAGTGCCTGACCTCACTAATGCTCTTGTGACTGAATGGAAGCAAGTCCTTGCAGCAATGTTCCAACATCTAGTGGAAAGCCTGTTATAGCAGCAAAGGGGGGACAAACTCCATATCAATGCCCATGATTTTGGAATGAGATATTCACCGATCAGGTGTCCACTTACTTTTGGTCATATAGTGTATGCCTTAAACTAATAGCAGTGGAAATATGGTGCTGTTGTTGCTGAGCTAAATAACTGATGAATGTCTTCGTTTAAACACAAGCAATTTTGCCTGCTCACTCAAAAGAGAGAAAATGTGAAGAATATGATAAATAATTTTTCTTCAGTTTCTGCTGGCGGGGCATGTGACAGAAAGGGGTATATAAACAACACTTCATCTTCCCTGTCTCCGACATCTGTACACTCTTAAAAAATGTGCTATCTGGAACCTAAAAGGGTTCTTTGGCTTTCCCCATAGAATAATCATTTGAAGAATCATTTTTGTTTCCAGGTAGAACCCTTTTGGTTCAAGGTAGAATCTTTTCCCTTTTGGAACCCTTTTTTCTAAGAGTGTACAACATATTGAGGTAATAACAACCATCGGTTATTACTTTCCTTTTCCATAATTATATTCCAGAGGTACATTCAATTCTCACTTTACACCTTTTATTTGTTTGGGCCTCTGTGGAGAAAATGAGGAAACCTACCAAAGTATCCAACTTCACAACTCACCAGGTTCAGAGTGCAATGTCCAAACACTGGATCTCTCTCTCTCTCTCTCTCTCTCTCTCTGTCTCTCTCTCTCTCTCTCTCTTTCTTTCTTTCTCTCTCTTTCTCTCTCTATATATATCAGTTGAGGCTCCTCAGAGAAGGATAGGGGAGGACCATCCTCCTCAGTTATTATTATTATTTTTTTAAATGGTGAAACATTTGCAATGAAGGTCTACAGTAGCCTCAGCAGCACTCTGCACCACAGTGTAGCCAGAGGACAGCTAGTTTCAATTATCCTCTGGGTACATTGACTTAAAAAAAATGTAATTTTTTGCCTGGTCACAGACAGCTGATATGTTATATACTGAAGTCCACAAGCGAAGGGAAAAGGTGAGAGGAGGATGGATGCGAGAAGGAACTAAACAACAATCAAAGGGATCATGCTGTTTGTATGTGGCTGCTATGAAAGTGAATTGTGTTTGCATGTGATCACCTGTGTATTAATTCCACCGATTCTGTAGAAAAACGTTTCTTAAACGGAAGCAAACGGAACAAAACAGGGATATCCTCTACAGGATCGTGTCCCGTCCTAGGGACGCTTGAGCTAACGTGCGCTAATGTGATTAGCATGACGTTGTAAGTAACAAGAAAATTTGCACTGTCCAATTTACAGTAGCTATTACAGTGAAATAATTCCATGCTATTGTTTGAGGAGAGTGCACAGTTTTGTACTTGAAAATGTATCAATAAACTAATAGGCAGATTTGGGCAGACTTGATACAACATTTTGAACATGTCTTAGACTTTGCACATACACTGCTGCTATCTAGTAGCCAAAATCAAAATTTGACCAGATCTAATGTTATATTCTCCTACATTAATTTCACAAACTTCAAAGTGTTTCCTTTCAAATGGTATTAAGAATATGCATATCCTTGCTTCAGGTCCTGAGCTACAGGCAGTTAGATTTGGGTATGTCATTTTAGGCTAACATTTAAAAAAAAGGGTCCGATACTTATGAGGTTAAACATAACTGAATTTGCAACTGTTGGGACTAATGATTAAACCCTAGATCAGCTAGATCCAGACAGGAGTGTGCAAGGCCCTATTGAATGTTTCAATGTCTGTCACTTTGATTACTCAGATTTCTCCAGTGCACCTACGTTGTAAACATAGGCTAGGTTGTAGCAAACTCATGATGGCTAGAGGGAAAATTCTAAACCTATCGATGTTACATTGAGCTGAGTGAATGGAATATGAATGACAGTCATCCAATATGCTGTAATAGAAAAAAGGCCATGCTCATAAAACAAAATAATAGTTAAATGGCACTACTTCCTGCCACTGGTGGGGACCAGGTGTCCAAGTAAGCTACGGGTAGCTAGGTGTGTGGAAAACATTTAATCACAAGTTAGACATTTAACTTGTTTAGTATAGTCTGTTTGTAACTCCACTCACTACGTGTAGCTGAGTAGCCTGTTTGTGTGTGTTGTTGGTCTTGGCTAGGTTATTGTTCTGGTCGGTAGCACTCGTTCACACGGCTGCTAGCACCGTCATGAAAAGGGGCATGAGAAAATCCATACAATAGGACGTTTTTTGAAGTAGTGAAAATGCTCGGTAGCAGGCAATGTTGAAAAGTAATCTTTAGACATGTTGGGCTTTTCTTAAATGTAGTTTTGTAATTGATTTAAAAAGTTCAACATTTAGCTGTGAGCCAATGGGCTAACCTACAGTAAGTAACCACAAATTGTTTTCCCCACAGGTGGGCAGGGCCGTAACGTTCTTTCTAATACCGACTGGGACTATATCAGTTAGCATAATTTGAATGAACATTCTACATTACCGTGAACATTATTGCATCACAATACCAGGCAGCAATTGCGAGTGTACCCATGAGTTTACCAGTCAAATTGCTACAGTTAGAGGTCCAAGACAGTTCTACTCATTCTATTTCTATGGGTTAAACGCAGTCTTCCTCTCAGTGAAGGGTTTTCAATAACCAGTGTTGACAGCAGGTTGACAGACTGTCAGAAACAACAGGCGTGTGTCCATCATGGTGAATTCTCTGTGACCTTGTGAGATGTCAGAGAGCAGCAGTGTTTGGAGGCCAGGTAGAGGGATGCATTCTGGGGCTGAGAACAAGAGAGTGCCCCTGGCAGTAAGTGCATCTGAGAGTTAGAGGGTTCAGTGAGTTCACTAGCATTGATGCTAGGTTATACAGTACACCACTCTGGCTTTGTGGTGTGGAAAAATCACATGAGATGGCCTTACTGTGTGAAGTGATGTACACAAGCAGTAAATCAGGCCTGACCCCTAACATTGTGTGAGAGTTAACCCCGTAAATACTGTTGTTAAACCTTCAATGGGGATGTTTTCATCCCTGCTTTCTCAGGGGCGTGAAGGGATTCAGGAAACCTTTGTGGGAAAATGACTGGCCATTTAATCAACTTTAAAAAATTGCATCTAAACACTCATTACAACATGAAGCCAGGCAACCAGTATAGTCTTGATGTTTATAAACATTTCAATCAAACAATGAGCTCTCTGTCTATTAAGATTAACTCATCATCGAATTCTTAAATTACATAAAACCAGGAGGCCAGCTTTGTTTTTCCATCTGCGGTCCATTGGCTGGCATATGACCGCAGGCCTTGCCGCATGGCTTACTTTACTAGGATTTGTCAGAGGCCTGGGTAGAGTTGTAAAGGCAAACACTTGGGCTTTACATCCGTGGCATTGTTGTCCTTGACTATTCATTCGAAAAAAGGACCAACAGCATCACTCACACTAATAGAGACACATCGTGTTTCTGGGTTTGGTGGTTGGCACCTCAGACCTGTTGACTCACCCACTCATGTAGAGCCAGAGTATGGAGTTGGAGAGGGGACTCAGTGAAGCTTTGCTTACAGTTCTGGCTGAGCTCCTTTGGCCTTGGACCATGCCTGTGACAGACGGCTTCCAAACTTCTGACTTACTGAACATCACTGTTAAGATTTAAAATTCACAGTTTATTTTTAATGTCTAGAGAGTTAGGTAAATCAGCCTTTAACTTCCTTGCCCCTTACATGTGGAATGGTTTACAATACACTTATTGCCTCTAGGGCATTTCAGATGGTTGTTAGTGTAACGCCTGTGCCTACAACCTCGACTGTGCCCCTCCTGCCCCGGCGCTCCGGCTCGCCGGTATACTAACCACCGGCATGAGTATGATGGCAGCCGCACTCACGCCCCCACACCTGATGTCCACCCCCTGATTCCACACGCACACACCCGCACACACCTGCTTCCACTCACTTGATTGCACACCCTTTATATGTTTCCCTCCCTGTGTTGTGAGTGTGGATTATTATTCATGAGCTGCATCTCATTTGTGCAACGCATAATTAAATTACATGTGTCGATTTCTTTCGTTCTTGTTTTACTTTTTCTTTAAACCTCCTCATTTTTGTGCTCACCGTCCTCGCACCGTCACAGTTAGGGGAACCTTTTACGGAAGAATGTCTCTGTTTTTTATAATTGGGTTTAGTTTTTTGTGTATTGATGTGTATAGTAATGTGTATTTTATTGTGTATATGAATGTGCAGTGGTGGAAAAAGTACCCAATTGTCACACTTGAGTAAAAGTAAAGATACCTTCATAGAAAATGACTCAAAGTGTGTCACCCAGTAAAATACTACTTGAGTAAAAGTCTAAAAGTATTTGGTTTTAAATATACTTAAGTATCAAAAGTAAATGTAATTGCTAAAATATACTTAAGTATCAAAAGTAAATGTAATTGCTAAAATATACTTAAGTATCAACATTTTAAGTATAAATTCCTTATATTAAGCAAACAAGACAGCACCATTTTCTTGTTTTTATTTTATTTACAGATATTCAGGGACACACTCCAACACTTAGACATAATTTACAAACTAAGCACGTGTGTTTAGTGAGTCCGC
Organism: Thymallus thymallus; assembly: GCA_023634145.1. Classification (NCBI taxonomy): domain Eukaryota; kingdom Metazoa; phylum Chordata; class Actinopteri; order Salmoniformes; family Salmonidae; genus Thymallus; species Thymallus thymallus. Next base: position 8,835,599 of record CM042406.1, read on the forward strand.
CAGATCAGAGGCAGTAGGGATGACCAGGGATGTTCTGTTGAAGTGTGTGAATTGGACCATTTCCCTCTCCTGCTAAGTACTTTTGGGTGTCAGGGAAATTTATGTAGGAAAAAGTACATAATATTCTTTAAGAATGTAGTGAAATAAAAGTGAAAGTTGTCAAAAATATAAATAGTAAAGTAAAGATATCCCCAAAAATGACTTAAGTAGTACTTTCTACTTAAGTACTTTACACCACTGTGAATGTGTAGTTGAATGTGTTTGTTGTATTTTGATGTGTATTGTGGTGCTATACAGGGCTCATCTGGAAAAGAGACCTTGGTGTCAGCATTGACTCCATGTCAAAATAAAGGTATAATACAATGTAAAATACAGTGAGCCTCTCACCCTCCACCACCAATATGACCTTGGAGAGGGATGGCCACAAGCTTGTTTGACATTTGTAAGTGGCATACTAGCTCAACCCTGTCATGACTGAATGGAACGTTAAGTGGGACCTCTCAGAAGCTTAATCTGTAAATGTTTGTGTTGACCTTAAAACAACCGTTGTGTCCAATTCCCACAACACCTGCCCATTATAATCTGTCACTTCATATGTGGGATCAGTGACACTATGGAACCAGTATAGCTTGTAGAGGATACGTTTACATCAGCAGTAGTCAGGACCATAACCCAGATAGCCTGCTAGTCTTCCTCCCTGGTTGTAAACAGATCTGGAAACCTCTCACCCTTTGTGAGTGTCCGGGTGGTGGGAGCAGGGCGGGCCCGGCGGGAGGGGATCCCCCCAGGTAGCTGAGACTCCAGATTTATAGTCAGACATCCATCTGGCTTTGGAATGTCAATACTCCCTGTTTCAGCTGTAAATTCTGCCGTAATTACAGTGTCACAAACTCAAACATTAAAGTGAAACAACCACCTTGCTGACGGAAAATAATTGTTGCTTAATGTTATGTCTAAGACAAATATTTAAATTCACCTTTTAACTTCAGCCTATGAGCATGGCTCACTAAGGCAATTCCACCACACTTGCTGATTAACCTATGGGCTTACTCGTGCAATAATCACTTTCCTTTCCTTCAACCAATGGGCATGAATGAATCTAGTATTTATATGTCAACTCAAAACTTGTGTCTCACACATGCTGTTTTGCAGCAACAGTCTTCCAATGACCTTCCACCTCCCCACCACCTCCCCACCTCCACCAACTGAAGGCCCGTCATCGGATCCCCGTTGTGCCAGCTGCCCAGCATAGGGCAACCTGTCATCTGCATCTGGCTCTGAGGAGCATTCTTAAAATGTTTTGTCGCTTAGGGCACCCAAAAGGGCCTGCTCTGGTTTTGCTGTGAGAGTCTGTTTAGTGAGTGCCAGGATGTCTCCATCACAATTTTTGGTAAATTATTCGGTACTTATTACGCTATGTGGTGCTGCCGCCCAGTGGTATACCATAGACATTACCTGCTCAACCACTTTCTGGCTTCTCTCTCACCCATTCATCCAATATGTTAAAAAGAGACCAGTGAGCGTGCTGAACCAAAGTGATGAATATAGAGATGCATGTCTCTCAGAGATACAGCATCAACGTGCCTCTAAATTTAGGACTAGGGACAATGTGTCATGGCTGCTACTGTCTAGCCTATACCCTAAGGCCTGCATCATCTCTCCTCCGTCCGCCTCCGTCCTCTCTCAAAGCGATCGAGGAGAGGCGGCGAGGAGAGTGAACGTGAACGAAAATGCTTTTGTATGAAACGAGAAGCTCCTTCTCCACTCGCAAATGACGTTTGCAGGGGTGGACCTCAAAATAAATGTGTAAAGTAATAAAGAAAAATTAAGTTAGTTGTGGAAGACATTTTATAGATAAAATGATGAGTAGCGTATTGTTTTTAAATGTGTGCATGCTTTTCTCCTCCGACAGCTGATTCAAATGGGGTGTGGCAGATATAAAAAATCTTCCCCAGTAGTAAACGCGTGTGTTTTCTATCTTTCGTTTGCCTGCTAACGAATTGACACACTCCTCCACCACTCGACCACTTATCGGTTTCCGGGTCACGGAGGAGAGAGGACGGAGGAGAAAGGATGGAGGACGGATTTTTCCTCAAACAATTAAAAAACAGACTCTACTGAGGGGCGTTCTAAAGCAGGAAACTGTGTTGGCTCACAGTTTTTATTGGCCGCACTACAGATCGTTTCCTGTTTTTCCTGCTGTGAAATGTCAACATACAATGATAGGAAGAGACTTTCTCTCTGTCTAGACACAAGTATTTCAGTCCAGGGGCTGCTGCTCTCTCTGCTGTGTCTTGTCTGGCTCATGTCAACATGTCCCAAGGCTGATTCATATCAGCATACAGTGCCTTCAGAAAGTATTCACACCCCTACCTCATCTCTGTACTCCATACATACTGTACGATCAGTGGTGGTAAAAAAAGTAAAAGTAAAGTAAACCTTAATAGAAAATGACTCAAGTAAAAGTGAAAGTCACCCAGTAAAATCATACTTGAGTATTAGTCTAAAATAATTGTATTTTAAATATACTAAGGTATCAAAAGTAAATGTAATTGCTAAAATACAATTAGGTATCAAAAGTAAAGTATGAATAATTTCAAATTCCTTGTATTAAGCAAACCAGACGGCACAATGTTCTTGTTTTGTTTAATTTACAGATAGCCAGGGTCATGCACCAAGACTCAGACATAATTTACAAACAAAGCATGTGTTTAGTGAGTCCGCCAGATCAGAGACAGGAGGGATGACCAGGAATGTTCTCTTGATAACCGTGTGAATTGGACCATTTTCCTGTCCTGCGAAGCATTCAAAATTTAACAAGTACTTTTGTGTGTCAGGGAATGTATGTAGTAAAGTACAGATACCCCAAAATACTACTTAAGTACTACTTTTACACCACTGTACACGATTATCTGTAAGGTCCCTCAGTCGAACAGTGAATTTCAAACACAGATTCAACCACAAAGACCAGGGAGGTTTTCCAATGCCTCGTTAAGAAGGGCACCTATTGTTAGATGGTAAACATAAAAAAGCAGACATTGAATATCCTTTTGAGCATGGTAAAGTTATTATTTACACTTTGGATGGTGTATCAGTATACCCAATCCCTACAAAGATACATGGGTCCTTTCTAACTCAGTTGCTGGAGAGGAAGGAAACCGCTCAGGGATTTCACCATGAGGCCAATGGGGACTTTAAAACAGTTAAAGATTTTAATGGATGTGATAGGAGAAAACTGAAAACCTCTCCATATTGAGTCTAAAAATATAAAATATGGAACATATCAGAAACAGGTAATCTAACTCTATTTTGACCTGTAACCGGTTCCATTGTGACAGATATTTAATGACACCTGTTGTTACATAACTATGTCCAACATTCACTGTGGTACATCTTGTAGTAAAGGCATTTTCTAATTTACAGGCTGCAGTAGATTAAATCCGCCAGCAGAGGGCAGAATGACCCAACTCTTAATGTTGTGTTCTCTAAGGTCTCCTCGGGATACCATTAGGCCTTACTAACATAAGGGTGTACACACTAGCGTAACACTGGTGTTACAGACGAAAAGCAAGTCACCATTGCCCTTAAAACATTTCACTTTTCAAATGAACATCCTTTGTGAGGGCAAAGTATCTGTCTTGGAATGGCAATGTTTCATGGCTTTGGCATGCCTACAGTTGCAGTGGGGAAGATGTCACGTCAATTTGGATGAAGATACAAAGTTACAAGCCAGTCATGCAAGCTACTTTAAGTGTTCATGATTACTGCTTGTCTGAGATATATCACAATTTCTACCAAGACGGTTATGAGAGTGTGTTGGCCCTTTGAGGCTTAGCAACACAGCTCTTTTGAGACTACAAGGCTCCTTGACTACCTCTTGACCGTAGCTGTCCTGTATCCTGCCAGCCTGCACTAGATTATAAGACCACCAGATACAGTAGTAATATATGCCAGATCCCAATGGGCCTTGGCCAAAAGTAGTGCACCAAATAGGGAATAGGGTGCCATTTCAGACACAGGCTGTCTTTATTAGAGTGTTGTTTACACTGAGTGGCGTGTGGCAGCCTGGGCCTGGGCAGCACATCACAGTGAATCACTGTTTCATACTGACTCTGCTGAGGTAGGCAAGGGTAGACTCTCTGGAGCCAGCTCCCCCCATGCCCTCTGTCTCTACCTGTCACTTTAGAGACCGGGAGGGAGGGAGGGAGGGAGATAGAGAGAGTGGGAGAAAGAGAGAGAGAGAGATAGGAAGAGGGAGAGGGGGGGGGGGGGGGGGGTGGGTGGAGGAGGGAGAGAAAGATGAGGAAAGAGAGGGGAGAGAGAGACAGAAAGAGCGAGCGAGCGACCACAGAAAGCCTTGTCCTGAGGGGATGTGTGTGTCTGAGTTTAGTGTGGAAAGGAGAGGCTGACAGTGTCATATGCTCAGCTTTAGACTGGCTGACGACCAACACATCTGGGTTTGGTATCATGTGATGCAGCGGGCTGAGGGGTTGTCTGCCAGTTTGAATTCTGTTGAGCAGAAGAAATATGAAAGGCTCACACTGAATGCAAACTTTAAACCAGAAACGTTCTCTCTAACATGCGTCAATGTGCCTGCGTGCACGCGTGCACCTTTCTTTCACTTCACACTTCTACTTTTCTCAGGGTCATTACTACAGGCTGTATCAGAGGGATTGTTTTCCCTGGAAGCAGTGTGTCTGACTTTTCTACAGCCAGCCTTAGGGTGGAAGACTATCTATTATTACATGGTCTGATTACACATTTACTGCTCCCAAAAACACCAGCCTTATACAGTACGCACACATCTCTGTCGTCCAACCTGCTCCGTGCAACAGATCCTCCTCTTCTCTCGTTCTAGCGCTCTCTTTCAGCCTCCTTGCACAATGAAAAAAAGTACTCCTCCTGAGCCGAGGCTCTGATTACACATTCAGGTTGGACCTCTCCATTGCTCCCTTGGGCTGTTTGGAGAAAAAAGGAAAAGAGGAGTTGATGGAAGGAAGGCTCACAAAAACACTGTGTTTCCTGGCATGTCGGGGCCTGTAGCCTTATCACCTACTGCACCTGTTCTGGGGCCTCACACTCACTGACTGGCTGACACACGTAGTACTGGAGCTCTGGTGGCACCTGCAGCATGGACCCAACCCTGCTGGGTTGAGGTCAGGCCCGGACACATCACCACCCCCACCATCTCCCTCCATATACCCTCTCGACCTCCTCTACCACAACTACCCAGACACTAACCTCACACATGAGTGTTTGTGTCCCCCATCACCCCTGCACCCCAATCAAAGCCTTGCGACACTAGATCATTGCGTAAGTGTGTAATGAGGTTGGTCATTGGTATCTGTGGGTAATCCAGTTTAAATGTGACCCGGGCCACACCATGGCCCAGTAGGTTCACTTGTTCTGTATATAGTAGAGGGTACTGTATAAAGTAGGAGGAACAGTGCCATTAAATTGAATAAAGTTTGATTTGTTGATGGCTCAGTGTTGAAGTAACTATTCCTCGTGCCAAGAGTTCTCCCTCTCAGTGGTTTCTGCATTTGCCAATATCTTCCCATAACTATTACATTTCAAAAGACTGACAGGATGTAGATAGTATCTCACACAAAATCGCTGCTGCCAGTGACTGTTGTCCATGGAGACTGACTCGTATGCGATTTTGGGTGAGATATTATCTATATCCAGTCAGTCCTAGTGATAGTAGTGATGGGAAGAGACTGGCAAACAGACTCTGTTACATTTGAGCTGGTTTCCAAACTGTGATGCTACACCAAATACGGGTAGTGTAGTTCTCACTTTAAACTCTCAACCAGCCCTCAATCGTTTCAGCATTGTATTCTGTGGTCTTAATTACATGTTTTGAACAAACTGTGCCTCTGACTTTGGTGTTGAATTAACACTGGTGTTCATCCTAACCTCATCCCTGCTGAGACACTATTTCAAAATCAAATCAAATCAAATGTTTTTTTTTGTCACGTGCTCCGAATACAACAGGTGTAGACCTTACAGTGAAATGCTTACCTACAAGCCCTTAACCAACAATGCTTTAAGACGTTTTAAGAAAAAAATTGAAAATAAAAGTAAGAAATAATTAAACAGCACCAGTAAAATAACAATAGAGAGGCTATATACAGGGGTACCGGTACAGAGTCAATGTGCGGGGGCACCGGATAGTCGATGTAATTGAGGTAATATGTACATGTAGGTACAGTAGAGTTAAAGTGACTATGCATAGATAATAAACAGAGAGTAGCAGCAGCGTAAAAGAGGGGTCTGGTGGCCCTTTGATTAGCTGTTAAGAAGTCTGATGGCTTAGGGGTAGAAGCTGTTAAAAAGCCTTTTGGACCTAGACTCGGCGCGGTAGCAGAGAGAACAGTCTATGACTAGGGGGACTGGAGTCTTTGACAATTTTTAGGTCCTTCCTCTGACACCGCCTGGTATAGAAAGCTTGGCCCCAGTGATGTACTGGACCGTAGTGCCTTGGGGTGGAGGCCGAGCAGTTGCCATACCAGTCAGGATGCTCTCGATGTTGCAGCTGTAGAACCTTTTGAGGATCTGAGGACCCATTCCAAATCTTTTCAGTCTCCTGAGGGGGAATAGGCTCTGTCGTGCCCTCTTCACGACTGTCTTGGTGGGTTTGGACCATGATAGTTTGTTGGTGATGTGGACACCAAGGAACTTGAAGCTCTCAACCTGCTCGGGGTGCTCGGTCCTCCTTTTCCTGTAGTCCACAATCATCTCCTTTGACTTGGTCACGTTGTGTTATCGGCAAACCTGATGATGGTGTTGGAGTCGTGCTTGGCCATGCAGTCATGAGTTAACAGGGAGTACAGGAGGGGACTGAGCATGCACCCCTGAGGGGCCCCCGTGTTGAGGATCAGCGTGGCGTATGTGTTGTTACCTACCCTTACCACCTGGGGGAGGTCCTGTCAGGAAGTCCAGGATCCAGTTGCAGAGGGAGGTGTTTAGCCACAGGGTCCTTAGCTTGGTGATGAGCTTTGAAGGCACTATGGTGTTGAAGGCTGAGCTGTAGTCAATGAATAGCGTTCTCACATAGGTGTTCCTTTTGTCGAGGTAGGAAAGGGCAGGGTTGAGTGCAATAGAGTTTGCATCCTCTGTGGATCTGTTGGGGCGGTATCCAAATTGGAGTGGGTCTAGGGTTTCTGGGATAATGGTTTTGATGTGAGCCATCATCAGCTTTTCAAAGCACTTCAGGCTACAGACGTGAGTGCTACGGGTCTGTAGTCATTTAGGCAGGTTACCTTAGTGTTCTTGGGCACAGGGACTATGGTGGTCTTCTTGAAACATGTTGGTATTACAGACTCAGTCAGGGACAGGTTTAAAATGCCAGTGAAGACACTTGCCAGCTGGTCAGTGTGTGCTCGGAGTACATGTCCTGGTAATCCGTCTGGCCCTGCTGCCTTGTGAATGTTGACTTGTTTAAAGGTCCTTACTCACGTTGGCTATGGAGAGCGTGATCACACAGTCGTCCGGAACAGCTGATGCTCTAATGCATGGTTCAGCCTGGGCATCCCTCTCTCTGGCTGTGATTGGTTGAGCTTGGTGTTGTTGCTGGGGTGGCAGAGGGAGTGTGACCACATGGTCAGGACCAGCAAATTTTCTTAATTACCAGTAGTGGGCTCAGGAAATGAACTAACCTGCGCTACAGCTAGGCGCTGCACCAACATGATACCACCTCCCCCAGAGTCCACACAGCGACCCTAAAAGATCATTAGCACCATTTTACTTCATGTAGATCTGAAAGACTAATAGGCATTTTTCTCCACACTTCTTGCCTATATAGTGCACTATGCATATATATATTTGTAATACTTTTGTTTTTATGGCCATGTTCTGTATGTAAAATACATATGCCTGTATTTGCTTGTTCAGAGCACTTTATCCAGCATATGACATTATGCCTGGGATGACTGCAGTGCTGGAGAGCAGTGGAGAGAGAGATAGAGCTCAAATGGTTACTGTTAGCAGATGATCTGGTGCTTCTCTCCCCAACTAAGAAGGGCCTACAGCAGTAGATCTTCTGAACAGATTCTGTCAGACTTGGCCCTTATAGTAAATCTCAGTAAGACAAAAAGAATGGTGTTCCAAAAAAGGTCAATTTGCCAGGACAACAAATACACATTTTATCTAGACACCTTTGCCTTAGAGCACACAAAGAATTGTACCTACCTCGGCCTAAACATTAACACCCCAGGTAAATTCCACAAGGCTGTGAACGATTTAAGAGACAAGGCAAAAACGTATTTCTGTGCCATCAAAAATTTCACCACAAAGTCCTCACCTACAGAGAGATTAACCTAGACAAGAGCACCCCTCAGCCAGCTGGTTCTGGGACTCTGTTCACGAACACAAAAAGACAACATAGAGGCCCAGGACAGCAACACATTCAGACCCAACCAAATGATGAGAAAACAAAAACAGAACTATTTGACACATTAAAAAGAATCAACAAAAAACGGAGTAATCTGGAATGCTATTTGGCACTAAACAGAAAATACACAGTAGCATAATACCTGACCGCTGTGACTGACTCTATATACGTAAGTAAATCCTTGAATACGTACAGACTCAGTGAGCATAGTAAAGAGCTGAACTTCTCTTCCTCCTGCTAAAGGTATGACCATATTAGAGACACATGTTTCCTACAGATTACACAGACCCACAAAGATTTTGAAAACAAATCAAACATTGATAAACTCCCATATCTGTTAGGCATAATACCGCAGTATGCAATCACAGCAGCAGATTAGTGACGACTTGCCATGAAAACAGGGCAACCAGTGGAGTGCAAACAACATTGGTGTTATTATCTTTCGATTATTTTTCTATTTTTCTCTCTGTATTTTTGGGAATGGCCATAAGTAAGCATTTCACTGTTAGTCTACACCTGTTGTTTACAAAGCAGCATGTGAAATAGAACCAATAATTATCTGTTTACTTATCTTTCCATACTATTCGTACTACTGCTGTTTGCACATTATTAAAAAACGCTGTACATAGCTGATAATATAACATTTTAAATGTCCTTATCCTTTTGAAACCTTTATGAGTGCAATGCTTACTGTAAATGTTTCCTGTTTTTTGTTTCGGCTCACTTTTGTTTGTTTATTTCACATGCTTTGGGAATGGTGACATGTTTCCCATGCCAATAAAGCCCATTTGAATTTAATTGAAATGAAATAGAGCAGGCATCCAGCAGGGATCCAGCCTGCCACAGCTCTTCGCTGCAGATAAACATGTCTTCACACTGTGGCCTCTATCTGACAAGGCTGTCTAGGGTGGTTATGGGTTACGCCTACCCCTCTCCTCGGTCTTTAAATCACCCTCTCTATCTTTTTATTGTTCTGTCGACCATGTCCCCTTCTACTTAAATATTTTTTTGAAACTTTCTATCACTCTATATCTCTTGATTTCTCTTTCTCTCTTTCTTTTAACTTTCTCCTCCTACCCCACTCACTCCCCTCTCTCTCCCTCTCCTCAGAGACTTAACTCACTCTGCTCTGTGGGGGTGTCAGACAAGGCGGCCTCTGTCTGCTGGAGCTGTAGTCAGGCTGTGCAGGGCCAGCCTTCCCTTTGTCTTGGCCATCTCTGGGAGATGGATGTGTCTCCAGGGGAATGGCCCTAAAGAAAAGCACACTCAACTCACTCATATTAAATTCTGCTGAGCAAATACAATCCGCCAATGTGTTTTTGTCTCTCTTTTTTAGTGAAAGGACTAATTTAGAGAGAGAGAGAGAGACAGAGAAAAAAGAGAGCGAGAGAGAGAGAGAGAGAGAGAGAGAGAGAATCATAATAAGAACGTTAGAAGCAAATAAAACTTATGATTGAAAGACAATGAAAGTGTCCATGTTGAAGAACTTCAAAATATTTATTTCTCTCACATTTTGGAAATTAATCGGGGCAGAAGATGCTATGCTTCGGATGTCTTTAAAAAGGTTCAGTTCTTTGGGTCCCTGGGACCAGGAGTTGAGAAGCATTGCCTTCTAACAATGTCTGAACATTTCTGTGTTCTTTAATGTAAATCATTCATCTGAAGATATCTAACTGTATGAAGTAATCTTTTTGTATGAAATATGTAACTGAAAAACCTGGAAAAAAAAAATACATATATAAACTGTATATATAAAAGGTTCAGTTCCTTTCGTTGACATATCCTCATGTCACGCTATCCCCATTGGCTCTCACAGTCAAGCCTCTGAGCTCTGGCATGCGCTGGGTCTCTCTGTCCTGTTTAAAACCACAGTGTTTGGGACTCATTAAATGTGTGCTGGCCTGGCCCTAATTTACCCGTCTTCTTCTTAGGAGAATAACAGGCAAGGTTTTTTAGGAGAGCGGAGCTGCTGTGTCTGAGCTTGTGCTTCTGTCAACCCTCCTCTCTCAAACTCTGTTCCCCCCTCCCCCACTTCTCTCTTCCGCTCCTCCCCCGGGCTGAAGCATGAGCACCTGCAGAAGCACTGGTCTGTGGGACTCTCTCTCTCCCTCTCTCTCTCTCTCTCTCTCTCTCTCTCTCTCTCTCTCTCTCTCTCTCTCTCTCTCTCTCTCTCTCTCTCTCTCCCTCTCACTCTCTCTCTCTCTCTCTCTCTCTCTCCCTCCCTCCTTTTTTCTCATTCTCCATCTCTCTTTGGCAGGATGCCCAAAGCCTGTTTTGACAGACTCACACCACTGTGCGTGAGAGTGTACCTCTCTGTAGATGGCTGGTTTGTGTGTAATACTAGAGTTTACAGAAGTTTGACTAAGGTGAACTCAGCCTCTTTTCATGGGGTTGATGCACTATGACAGCAAGCACATTTGGTGATAGAGATAAACTGAAGATATACACCCGAGACTCAGCTCTGAGTTATACTGACCCATAAACTCCTGATATTACTCATCCACTCCTCCACACCCTGCTTCTTCTCCTCCTTCTCCCCTTCCCATCCTCACTTCCCTTCCTCCCCTGCTGTCATGCCTATGCTTTACTACTCTACGTGGAGGTGATTTTACTGCAGGGATGTTTAATTAGCTTGCACCTGCTCTATTGTATATGGCACTATGAACCAGTTGGGGATGTTATTACCAGATCCCCATGACTAATGCTTGCCAGGCCATCCTCTTCTCCTGGCCTCTGTTTATTCCTTGTCAATCTCTCCCTGATTGAAACCAGGCTGAGCTCTGGAGCAGCCCAGTGCCAACGCATAGCCTGGCAGCATCTCTGCCACCTCTCCTCTGGCCTGGCACCCACACACATGGCACTGCCCCAAGCACATGGTTTTAATAGATCCACCCTATTCTTCTTCTTGTTCTTCTCTGTTTCTCTCTCTCCTTCTTAATTTTCTCTGTCTTTCTGACAGAGAAACACACGCACGCACGCACGCACACACACACACACACACAAACACACACACACACACACACACACACACACACACACACACACACACACTCTTCACTCACAAACCCATTTATGTAAAGAAACATCCATTTTTTTGTCCTTGAAATTAAGATATTATGGGATCTCCAAGTGCATGCATTGTGGTATTGATTGCTGTATTCTGATCCAGCTGTCATCCCAACAGTCCCCAAGGTTAGAAAGCAATGTATCACTCACGGCCTGAAGCTCATACTCTTTTTCTATTGCACATCATCCCCTGGCCAGAGGAATTCTGCATGATTTTCATTAGCTCCCTATTAACACACTTTATGTTGGTGTTTCCTTTATTTTGGCAGTTACCTGCTTGTCTTTGTGATCCTAGAGCTGTGGCCTTGACTGTGGGGTCAAATGGGATGAGAGATTTCATAATCCTAATCATGTGAGCAAAGAACCATTTCAATGAAACTTGAATGAAAGCCTAGTAATTACAGCAGTGAAAGGGGCTGAGATGGCTGGTGTTGAGTCATGCTGAGAAGTTTAATCTGCCTCTCTAATTACTACCATAGGAGACAATTAGGACAAAATGACAACATGGTTGTTTTGGAAAATAACTTTAAGGGAAGTCGGAGTCCTCCTTCAATTGAGTGCTTCCATTTATTTAAAATCTAATTGTGGCCCAATACATTGTACTGCAGCAAAGTTTTCAAATGTGAAAACAGCACACAATTCAAAACCTGTATGATTTGTGTCTGGCACAGTTTTTACACAAAAGACTCAACAGGCAATGCCAAGAGCAGTCAAATGGCCTGGTTCCAAAGGGAGCCTTTGTGTGTTCCCTCCCAACAACCCCATAACCTCTGTTACCCCCCCCCCCCCCCCCCCCCCCCCTCCCCCGCCGTATCGTATCACCTGGGTCCTGGGCCGTGGCCAGCAGAGTGAAGCCCTCCGCAGGGACCAGGGATTATGGGTGTTCAAACAGCCCCCCTATGACCAGTAGACCCAGCAGCCTCGTAAAGGGAATGTGTGCGTGTCTGCTGCTCAGCTCTTTAGTATCAGTGCTCTGGTGTAGCAACACTGAATCCCTCCAGTCTGACTCTCTTTACCTCTGATATGATACTCATGCTGATATTACTGTACAACCCTCCCTGAGGTACTGTATCTATAGCACGCCTGTCTGCCTGCCTTTCTGGCTGCCTGTCTGCCTGTTTGCCTTTCTGCCTGCATGTCTGCCTTTCTGCCTACCTGCCTGTCTTCCTGTCTGTCTGCCTGTCTGCCTGTCTGTCTGCCTGTCTGCCTGTCTGCCTGTCTGCCTGCCTGCATGCCTGTCTGCATGTCTGGCTGCATGTCTGCCTGGCTGTGAAGCAATCTCAAGATAAATAGCCAGTCCTCTGTCTAGTCAGGGATACTATAATACTGTAATACTATAATACTGTACTATAATACTGTAATACTAAAATACTTAACTATAATACTGTAATACTATACTATAATACTGTACTACCATAATACTGTAATACTGTTAGATAAATACCCAGTCTTCTGTCTAGTCAGGGATACTATAATACTGTAATACTATAATACTGTACTATAATACTGTAATACTGTTAGATAAATACCCAGTCTTCTGTCTAGTCAGGGATACTATAATACCGTAAAACTATAATACTGTAATACTGTAATACTGTACTATAATACTGCACTATAATACTGTAATACTGTAAGATAAATAGCCAGTCTTCTGTCTAGTCAGGAATACTATAATATTGTACTTAAGTGCCCCCTATCTCCATGACACAGAGGCACATGTGGAATAAAAGGATTGTTATTCTTATTCCTGCCAGTGTAACATTTATATCCTGTACCTTGGAGAACATTAAGTGCATACAGAATATCCTCTCTCTCTGCTGCATGTCACGTGATACTTCTCTCCTCTTCTATCCATACAGTTAGCTTTTCTGCACCACAAGCCCAGGTGCCCCAGCATCCAGAAGTCCCACTCCCGGGACTCCCCATTCTTGAGGCACCACTAGGCTTGTGACTTTAATCACATGATGTTAAGACGTGGCCTTTCCCATAAAGGGAAGACCTTGAGCGTTCTTGAAGACCTTGTCCAGTGTATTGTCCACTCTGGGGCTGCATGCCCGGTGCTGGCCTCTGGTCCCTATTGTGAAGCATGGCTTCTCATTAGGACTGTCCTCATGTGACTGGGCCACTCAAACACACACACAACAGGGGACACTCATCACTTGGCCAGCTGAAGAAGAGCCATTGTTCTGCTTCACAGGGCCCTTTCACTCACAAGTCCCTATATACCACATCTACATAAGTCCCTGTATTAAAATTCTGTAACTGCACACTTCCGCATGTGCATTGAAAGTTGCCACACAAATCATTCTGTGTTCAGGCTGTGTTCAACAACATAACTCCTGTATTCGTATGTGACAACTAACTACAGATCTCACTGTTGTCAAGCACTGGTAAACATTCTGAAGTGAGTAGGCTGTGGTAGTAGTGCTCATATACACAGTTTAGAGGGCCAGGGGTTCAGGGGTGAATAAGGGTTAGATGGGAGTGAATAAGGCCTAGCTCTGTCCCTCCCCAGGCCCCAATCTCCACCCTGCCCTTGCCCCAGTCCCCCCAGTGGTCCCAGTCTGCCCAGTGTGATAGGGACCCATAGAGCTGTCAGGACATGGCAGGCTGTGACAGTGACAGGCCATTAACCTGCTTTGCTGAAGGGGCTCTGCTGGGGTCAAACACCTGACCTCAGGGGCCTGGGGTCTCCAGGGACACAGGGTCAGGGTGAGGAGGGGGGTTTATGACCATGCCTGACCCCAATCTCTACTCAATGGCACAAGTCACAAGACAAACATTTTTAACTATGATTTATGAGCTAATGGACCTTTTACAGATATGACTTTGCACTGTGGGGACAAAAGCACGCAGGCTACTGCTCTTATACCGCTAAGTCAACATGAACTGTGTGTTTTTTAGACAACTGTGTAATGGGTTTCTTTGGGCTTTGGTAACTTTGCACAGAACACACATCAGCCATAGTACAATACAGCTGTGTATGAACCAGTGCAGGGTGGTGAGAGTGGTGGTCACACTTTGCACTGAATAGATGTTAGATGAAATGTGAAGAGGGTCACACTTTGGCAGCTGTCTTGTCTGGTGTGTCTTTTACATGGGGGTAAACGAGACACAGCTGTGTGTGCTCACAGTAAACCACTGAAGCTTGAGGGAACTGCACCTGTGAACTGCACCATTTTGTTCCACGAAATAAGGGCCATTTGCATCCATATTTTAAGTAGAAATTGTGCAGTCGAATGGCCTCACAGGCCCAACGCTGTAACCGCTAGGCTACCTGCCGCCCCTTTATTTTATATGAATAAAGTCTTGCTAAAGTGCCAACATTTTGCATTTTGACATGTCTCCATCAACTCTGTATCACTTCCAGGAAGATTTTAATGAATCTCAATATTTCTCCCAAGTTTCACTATCACTGTAAATTCCTAGTTATTTAATCATTTCTAAAGATTATTAATGATTTAATGTGATTAGTTATTAATTTACAGTGGGGAGAACAAGTATTTGATACACTGCCGATTTTGCAGGTTTTCCCACTTACAAAGCATGTAGAAGTCTGTCATTTTTATCATAGGTACTCTTCAACTGTGAGTGACGGAATCTAAAACAAAAATCCAGAAAATCACATTTTATGATTTTTAAGTAATTAATTTTCATTTTATTGCATGACATAAGTATTTGATACATCAGAAAAGCAGAACTTAATATTTGGTACAGAAACCTTTGTTTGCAATTATAGAGATCATACGTTTCCTGTAGTTCTTGACCAAGTTTGCACACACTGCAGCAGGGATTTTGGCCCACCCCTCCATACAGACCTTCTCCAGATCCTTCAGGTTTCGGGGCTGTCGCTGGGCAATACGGACTTTCAGCTCCCTCCAAATATTTTCTATTGGGTTCAGGTCTGCAGACTGGCTAGGCCACTCCAGGACCTTGAGATGCTTCTTACGGAGCCACTCCTTAGTTGCCCTGGCTGTGTGTTTCGGGTCATTGTCATGCTGGAAGACCCAGCCACGACCCATCTTCAATGCTCTTACTGAGGGAAGGAGGTTGTTGGCCAAGATCTTGTGATACATGGCCCCATCCATCCTCCCCTCAATACGGTGCAGTCGTCCTGTCCCCTTTGCAGAAAAGCATCCCCAAAGAATGATGTTTCCACCTCCATGCTTCACGGTTGGGATGGTGTTCTTGGCGTTGTACTCATCCTTCTTCTTCCTCCTAACACGGTGAGTGGAGTTTAGACCAAAAAGCTCTATTTTTGTCTCATCAGACCACATGACCTTCTCCCATTCCTCCTCTGGATCATCCAGATGGTCATTGGCAAACTTCAGACGGGCCAGGACATGCGCTGGCTTGAGCAGGGGGACCTTGCGTGCGCTGCAGGAATTTAATCCATGAAGGCGTAGTGTGTTATTAATGGTTTTCTTTGAGACTGTGGTCCCAGCTCTCTTCAGGTCATTGACCAGGTCCTGCCGTGTAGTTCTGGGCTGATCCCTTCTTCCATTTTCTAATAATTGCGCCAACAGTTGTTGCCTTCTCACCAAGCTGCTTGCCTATTGTCCTGTAGCCCATCCCAGCCTTGTACAGGTCTACAATTTTATCCCTGATGTCCTTACACAGCTCTCTGGTCTTGGCCATTGTGGAGAGGTTGGAGTCTGTTTGATTGAGTGTGTAGACAGGTGTCTTTTATACAGGTAACGAGTTCAAACAGGTGCAGTTAATACAGGTAATGAGTGGAGAACAGGAGGGCTTCTTAAAGAAAAACTAACAGGTCTGTGAGAGCCGGAATTCTTACTGGTTGGTAGGTGATCAAATACTTCAAATGCAATAAAATGCAAATTAATTATTTAAAAATCATACAATGTGATTTTCTGGATTTTTGTTGAAGTGTACCTATGATAAAAATTACAGACCTCTACATGCTTTGTAAGTAGGAAAATCTGCAAAATCGGCAGTGTATCAAATACTTGTTCTCCCCACTGTACGCCTGTCCCTCATTTTACGGTCAACCTTATTACGTGAACGGAAGTCTTGTTTTAATATGGCGAAACTTCCTTTTTTATATATATATATTAACACATCTTGATAAAAAAACTGTGAACATCTAATAGTGAAATCATAGAGTAAATGCAGGTAAGCTGGTTGTAGTGTTTTTGGGCAATTTCTAGTGTTTTGTGGCGGAAAACTGAGCGGGTCGAGCATAACACGTCAACCCTATTACCCATGGATAGACAGGCTAGAAATGTTTTTTCCATTCATATGCCATTCCCTGTTGCACTGTCACATACGAATTTATGTCTGATTTAAGATGAAATGTTATGGTCAACCCTGTTATGGTCAACCCTGTTACAATCAACCCTGTTATGGTCAACCATGTTACTATATTTGTGTCACGACTTCAGCCGAAGTTGCTCCCTCCCCTGGGGCGGGCTGCCGGAATAGATCGACGTCGCCCGAGTACTAGCCACCACCGATCCACTACTCAGTGTCCGTTTTGTCCTGTTCCCTTCACACCTGTTTTCCATTTTGTCACTAATTGTTGGTGCGTCTTATTCCCTCTGCTCCCCCCGGGTCTCTGTCTGTGATTGTCATTATTGTGAGTGTGTGTTACGAGTGATTTCCATTGTGTTGCGGAACTATTGATGAGAGTGTTCAGTAAACTCATTTTCCCGCTACCCTCCTGCCTCCCTGCGCTTGTTTCCACTACGCCTGCCTTTCGCGCAGGAAAGCATTCACAATTTGGCACTTAATAGGCACTTACTATAGTCTTTTTTTTATTTAACCTCTTGAGATGGGGAAAACCTGTTTTATTATGAAGTTGAATATATGCTCTTAATGACAGAATGTTAAAATTAGGTGAAAGTTCCACTTCACAAAAGGCACCGAATTGGTGGAACTACCCATCTCCTCTTTCTCAGACCTGAACAAAGAACCACATCCCCTCCCCAAAGCACATACACAAAAACTACTACTCTACCCCTGGGTCTCTCCCCAGCCCTCTCTTTCTGCAGAAATTCTTCTTCATCAATGGTTGCCAAAAATGTTGTATTGTAGAGGTGAGACGGAGAGCAGACAGGAGAGAAAGGCTAGCTGGTTATTGTCATTAAATCCCAAGGGACACACACAGAAATAGATAAGGTTGAGTGTAATCATGACATAGTTCTACAATAATTAAATTGTTTGAAAGCATAACACGTTAGATCATGGTACATGATCAATGATATTGTGTGTTAGACAAACATTTAATAATTTAGCCAATTGACAGTTCATAATAATAACTCCTTCAAACTCACAAAGTGTGTTGTCTATTCCTGTTTTCATTGAGGTAGAAACTGTATGTTTTCATTGAGGTATTTACGGACTGTATGTCACGACATATCCTCATTTCCTATGAAACAATGCTGTGCCATGCTGTAACTTCCTGTCTTGCACCATGACACCACTGTGACATCCTGTGTTAGTGTGATAAGCTGTCCCCTGATACTCCCTCTAGAACCAGAACAAAAGAACCAGAGGAAAAGGTCAGGTCCGCTCAACGAGAGACTGCCAAAACATTTCAGCCCCATATGTTTCAGGTTGAACACAATCAAAAACAAATCCCTAACTGGGCCGCCCATTCATATGCAATTAGGACAATGTAATCCAATGATTTATGACCACTAATCAGCAGGATCTTACTTACTCTGCTTCTCTAAAAGAACAAACCAGGATTTACCTGAACTGCACACAATCAAACTGGCTGATTGAGTGTACTGACTATACACAGACTTCCCCCAAGTCATGAAGTAAGGTTGCCATACTCTCTACACAAGAGGGCTCAAACATACCTCCAAGCAATAAGACTGCTGAACAGCTAATCAATGCACTAACTCTATGCACACTTATAAGAACCACACATCCTCACACACCCAGTGGTGTAAAGTACTTAAGTAAAAATACTTTAAAGTACTACATAAGTAGTTTTTTGGGGTATCTGTACTTTACTTTACTATTTCTATTTGTACTTTTACCTCACTACATTCCTAAAGAAAATAATGTACTTTTTACTCCATACATTTACCCTGACACCCAAAAGTAAATGATGTGTGCCCCAGGCTATCCATCAAAAATAATGGTGCAGTCTGGTTTGCTTAATATAAGGAATGTTTAATTATTTATTATTATGATTGTAATACTTAAGTATATTTTAGCAATTACATTAATGTTTTATACTACTATTTAAAAACAAATACTTTTAGACTTTTACTCAAGTAGTATTTAACTGGGTTAAAAGTGACTTTCACTTTTACTTAAGTAATTTACCACACACACGCACACGCACACGCAGGCGCACACACACACACACACACACACACACACACACGCACACGCACACGCACACGCAGGCGCACACGCGCACACACACACACACACA
Organism: Thymallus thymallus; assembly: GCA_023634145.1. Lineage (NCBI taxonomy): Eukaryota > Metazoa > Chordata > Actinopteri > Salmoniformes > Salmonidae > Thymallus > Thymallus thymallus. Next base: position 8,854,474 of record CM042406.1, read on the forward strand.
CACACACACACACACACACACACACACACACACACACACACACACACACACACACACACACACACACGCACACGCACACGCAGGCGCACACACACGCACACGCAGGCGCACACACACGCACACGCAGGCGCACACACACACACACACACACACACACACACACAAACATACACAACCATACAGACAACCACACACACACACACACACACACACACACACACACACACACACACACACACACACACACACACACACACACACACACACACACACACACACACACACACACACACACACACACACACACACACACACACACACAAACACACACAGCCATACAGACAACCACACATACACACACACACACACACACACACACACACACACACACACACACACACACACACACGCACACAACCATACAGACAGCCTCACATACACACACCTCATCACCATATTTGCTGCTGCTATTATTTCTTATTTTTATCTTGCTGCTCAGTCACTTCAACCCTGATTACATACAGTACCTTCATAAAGTATTCACACCCCTTGACTTTTAAAATTTAGATTTTGTGTCACCGATCTACACACAATAACCCATAATGTCAAAGTGGAATTATGTTTTTACAAATGTTTACAAATTAATAAAAAATGTAAAGCTGAAATGTCTTGGGTCAATAGGTATTCAACCCTTTTGTTATGGCAAGCCTAAATAAGTTCAGGAGTACAAACTAGTCACATAATAAGTTGCATGCACTCACTGTGTGTGCAATAATAGTGTTTAACATGATTTTTATATGACTACCCCATCTCTGTACCCCACACATATAATTATTTGTAAGGTCCCTCAGTCGAGCAGTGAATTGCAAGCACAGATTCAACCACAAAGACCAGGTAGGTTTTCCAATTGTTCACAAACAAAAAGGCACCTATTGGTAGATAGGTAAAACAAAATGCAGATATTGAATATCCCTTTGAACATGGTGAAGTTATTAATTACACTTTGGATGGTGCATCAATACACCCAACCTGGTCTCAGAGCATTTTGTATTATTCTGTAAGTAAATCTGACACTCCATTTAGTATGATGAAGTATGTTACGTTTCGTGTGGTATGTATTAATGTATGGATGTCCATCACCCATTTCGTATGATATGTTACGAATTTGTGCAAACATGTGATATGTTATGAATTTGAAAAAATGTATGATATGTTACGAATTCTGGCTAGGTGGCTAGGTGGCTAACGTTAGCATGCTGGCTAACGGGTTAAGGGTTAGGGTTAGGGTAAGGGCTAAGTTTAAGAGTTAGGTTAAGGGGTTAATGTTAAGGTTCAGGTTAGAGGAAAGATTAGCTAAAAGGATTAAGGTTAGGGTTAGCTAAAATGGTTAAAGTTAGGGTTAGGGGACAGGTTAGCTAACATGCTTAGTAGTTGCAAAGTAGCTAAATGTAGTAAGTAGTTGAAAAGTTGCTAATGAGCATAAATGCTAAAGTTGTCTGTGATGAGATTAGAACTTGCAACCTTTGGGTTAGTAACCATCTGTCATTTGTAACCATACCAAACATATCATGTCATACTAATTTGAGTGTTCTGGATTTACATTTACTATTCTACGTCTAGTCTATGAGTCCAGGCTGATATACCCAGTCACTACAAAGATACAGGACCCATTCATAACTTAGTTTCCAGAGACAAATGTAAGTGCTCAGGGATTTCACAATGAGGCCAATGGTGATTTTAAAACAGTTACAGAGTTTAATGGCTGTGATAGAAAATAACTGAGGATGGATCAACAACATTGTAGTTACTCAACAATACTAACATAAATTACAGAGTGAAATTGTGTTTGCAATAAGGCACTTAAGTAATATTGCAAAAAAATGGCAAAGAAATTAACTTTATGTCCTGAATACAAAGCGTTATGTTTGGGGCAAATCCGACACAACACTTTTCTTCCACTTTGACAATACAGATAGATAATTTTGTGTAGATCGTTGACAAAAAAATGACAATGAAATCCATTTTAATCCCACTTTGTAACACAACAAAATGTGGAATAAGTCAAGAGGTGTCAATACTTTCCTAAGGCACTGGATAGTGTTAATGGCCTTACCTCAACTGTCACCTTGTATATAGAGTACATGGCCTTACCTCAACTGTCACCTTGTATATAGAGTACATGGCCTTACCTCAACTGTCACCTTGTATATAGAGTACATGGCCTTACCTCAACTGTCACCTTGTATATAGAGTACATGGCCTTACCTCAACTGTCACCTTGTATATAGAGTACATGGCCTTACCTCAACTGTCACCTTGTACATAGTGTACATGGACTAACCT